>PVIY010024232.1:0-38315 GCA_004026745.1 Myrmecophaga tridactyla | reverse complement strand
GACAGAAGGGACAGCATGTGCAAAGGTCCTGAGTGGGACAGAAGGGACAGCATGTGCAAATGTCCTGAGTGGAGACAGAAGGGACAGCATGTGCAAATGTCCTGAATGGGGACAGAAGGGACAGCATGTGCAAAGGTCCTGAGTGGGACAGAAGGGACAGCATGTGCAAATGTCCTGAGTGGAGACAGAAGGGACAGCATGTGCAAAGGTCCTGAGTGGGACAGAAGGGACAGCATGTGCAAATGTCCTGAGGGGGACAGAAGGAATAGCACTTGCAAAGGTCCTGAGGGGGCAGAGGCTGGTACACTTCCAAAGAAGAGAGAAGGGGGAGTATCTGAGGTGATGAGATTGAGCTCCCCCCCAGTCCTTCAGTGTAAGTCTGAATTCAACCACCAATAAAAGAGAGTTAGCAGTGCTTAAAAAAACAAAGTGAAGAAAATAACTATTGGACTAATTTGTTGTTTGCGAAAGAAGAAAAGTGACTTATAATTCTACTGCTTTGGTTGTTATGATTTCAAAATAATAAAGGTAATGTTATATAATAAATAATACATAAAATATATAAGAACAAAGAAAGGACAAATGCACAAAAAGAACAAAATGCCAAAACAAATGCCATCTCCTTGCCTAAAGCCCCTTTTTCTAAACAAAATTTTCATTGCGTGTTTTTTTAATTTCTTCTACAAATGTATGGCTTTATATTTCTTATATATTTTAAGATTGATTCTAAAGGTTTATTCTAGACCCACAACTCCAAACCTTGCCTAGAAAGCTTTTTTATGCATACCACATCCTATTTTTAAGGGCTGCATGGAGTTTTGGGGCCCACCCAGCCCCTATCTGACTAATATCAGCTCTGCGGTATTATTCTGTGTTTTGCTCCATAAACAATGTGACCAGGAACTTCTGTGGTGGAATCTTGCCAGGATAAAGTCCTTGCAGGGGGGTTGCCAGATCAAATGGTTTTTGGGAATTAGCCTGGCAAACGTGCCCTGTGGCTAGGCTCGTGCTAGGCCTCTCAGTCCTTTGGGTATAGAGTTAGGTATTTATGGCAATGAAGAACATTTAGAGATCTTAGAAAAGTCTTCAGAGAAGAAAAGTCGGGCACAGGCTGTGTTTTGATGTGCCCATGGTGTCACCAACCATTCCCCAGCACGGGCTGTGTGGAGAGTCATTCCTTCTTCCTGGGGACAAGGCCAGGGCCACGCTGCCCCATCGTGATAAATGGATTCTGGTACATGCAAAATGACACGCTTGGGAAAGCCTGGGGACGAAGTTTGAGTTTGGGTTCCTCTGCCTACTGGTTGTGTCACTAGCTGTGTCATATTCTGAGCAGCAGGTCATCTAAACGAAGGGTGCAATCAGATCACCCATAAAGGGTGGCTGGAAGGACCAGATGTGACCCTTAGTGGAAGACAATGATGGGGGGTAATGGCAATGACTATGCTGGGGAGAAGGAGGAGGAGGAGGAAGAGAAAGAAGAAGAAGAAGAAGAAGAAGAAGAAGAAGGAGGAGGAGGAGGAGGAGGAGGAGGAGGAGGAGGAGGAGGAGAAGAAGATACTGACAAGCAGGTGGCGGATGAAGATGATGATGAAGATAATGACCCGTTTCAAGGTTTGCTGGCTCCGAAGTTAACCATCCAGCTCAGGCTTTAGGAATCCAGCTTTGGCCTCATTACAACTGTGCTTAATTAATGGACTTAAACCAGGCCCATCTGATATGCCCAGAAATACCATAATATTAAAGTGCCAAGAAGGAAGAGTTTCTGATGGGCTCCTCCTTGGCCTCTTTTAGGAGTTGGAGGTGGATGTGCCAGAGGATCCCCTTTGGCTTCTTGGATAATTACCCAGATTTGGGTTTCTTTGCTTTAAGGTATTTTTTCAGGGAGCTCAGTAGAGAAGCAAGTGCCAATGACGTTCCTATCACTGCAGAGCTGATAATATATTGTTCAACAGCTTCTGCTGTGACAGCACCTGTGGCCCCTCTGCATGAGCTAAGATTCCCCAGTGGAGGAAACAAAGGTGCCCGGCTGTGAGGGGGCAGAAATGAACCCCCTGGCTTCCTGAAAGCATTGTCATTATGGTTTGCATTGTTGTTTATCCTCTTTTTATTGTATGTTCAAAATATTATATACCAATGTCCTGATACTGGCTGTCCATGACCCTCGCAATCACCCCGGAAGTGGGACAGGGAGGGTGGGAGAGTGGTGGGGCCCTGGACTTGCAGTTGGACGGCTCAGTTAGACTCCCGACCCAGCCACTGTCACGTGACCACCTTATATTTCCAGGCAGCAAAGCCTACTTCACTTACCAACAGGGAACGTGATGACCCGAAGAGCCAGTGTATATGCAAATTGTTTGGAGACTACAAAACTTGATGCAAATATGAAATAAAACTATCATCCTCCTTGGACAGCTCCATCCAAGGTTACAGAGCCACTGAAGGTTAGAAACAGAACCCGAATTCAGTGCATGTGGCATGGGTCCTCTTCCCCAGAAACAGAGCCTGAAATGGGCTTCTGGGGGGGAGAGTGCCCAGGAGAATCCATGAAAGAAGCCAGCTGGAGCAAGCAAAAGAGCTGAGCATGGATGGGGTCCCAGCTCCAAGGGGAGCTCTGGGGCATGATATGCACTGCAGGGTTGGCTCCCATGTGAGGCTTCTGTTCCAGACTATTAGTCATCATTGTTGGGTGTGGGAGCACGGGAGACCCAGGTAAGGCCAACTCCATATCACCAAGGCCAGTTGTCCAGAGAAGGGGCAGCCTCTTTCGGCAAATAGGCTGAGAGCTGGGGGATGTGTGCATCAGCCTATCGAAGGGGAGCTGGTGGGGTACCACTGCACCCACTACACCCCCGAATTGTCTTTTGGCATAACATACAACATAATTACATTGTACATTGTAGGCTGCCTAACAAGCCACACTGCATTCAAGAATCCATATGCTGAATGAGCACACATAATGAGAATAAAAACCAAGCCATTTTACCCATTTGCTTATCGCCCCTCCTCGACTGAAATCCACCAGTAACTTGCTTGTGGAGAAGAGTGTGGGTCCATGTGTGGCTCCTGTCACACCTTCCCCTCTCACCCACAATCCTTAAAGAAGTGCTGTGTGCAGTTCACCACCCCCTGTGCTGCCTCGGCTGTGGGCTTGAGCCAGTGAGCCCCGACTTCACCTCTCCTTCACTCCTGCAGCCCATCAGCAGGCCACACCCTCTCCCAGCTGGAATCCATCTGACCTCCTCCCCCAAGCCTGATTTCTTCAAGGTTCTCACCATTTCTCATCTGCAGCATCACGATGGCCTCTTATTTGGGCTCCTTGCCTTTGGTTTCCCTTCATAAAACGCATTCTCCTAAAACCACAGGATTGAGAATTCTGCAGTGCAGATCCCTGCATGAAATCCTTCAAGGCCACCCTCTCCTGGGGGAGTTTAGATCACCAAAAAGAACATCTTCCCTGTCTGCTTCCTGCCCCCCTACTGAGGCAAAGTCTGTGGAATCAGGGTGGGGATTTCGGGTCGGGGAATCTATGTCTCAGCAGCTCTTCATCTAACCCTGACGTGCCAGCCTGGATCCTGGAACCCTTCAAGATGCACCGGACCACATCTAGGTTTTGCAAGACGTGAATCATACACAAATCTGGGGATACAATTTAAGGAAAATAATACAAAATTATGAGTGCAAAATTAGGGAAAACCCTCCCCATGAGGGTCACTGAAGCTCCGTGATACATCTGCATGTGAGAATAAAAAGAACTTTAATCTAAAGGCTGAAATCTGCCATACCTGGAAAGCATTTCCTGGATTATGAGTCCGTATGAGCAATGAGGGTTGCTCATAAAAGTTTAATGAACTTGAATTGCACCCCAGATTTGGATGCAGGAAAGCAGAAACAAGCATCAAGAGACTGGGAATGCTTTCCAACCACTCAACATCCTCTTAAGAGCTCCTCCTGTTTCCTTTAGACTTCTCTGACTTGGAGGTTAGAAGTTCTCAAAAGCTTAGGGTTCAAGTCCTTTTGGGAATATGGGTGAGAAATCCAATCTGGTGAACCAAAGCACCTTGCTTAGGCAGCTGGTCCACAGGTGTTCCCAGATCAATGCAGAATCATGGGTCAGGCCGCTCCCCCTCTCTGCCTGCCATGTATCGCCACAGAGAGATTTATGATTTGCAAGGAGAAGAAAGGAGGCAGTTGTGGAGAAGCAGATCCTGGGAGAAGAAAAGAAGGACAGCTCACTGGTAGTTTGCTTTTCTGGGCACTGGCTTGATGCTGTAGCACCCTCTGTCAGAACTGAGCTGACTGTGTCCCCACCCCACTCCAGACGCTACTGGCACCACCTAATCTAACAGAGTGTCTTCCTTTGGGAAGATCTCGTCTTCTCAGCCCTGCTTTATCATGCACATAGCTCAGTGCATCTGGCATGGATTATAGCTGGCAAGATTTTCTCCTGGTGCCATATTTGTAGTGCCTTAGTTGAAATGTGCAGACCTTAGAGGTGGGCCCATTGTTTCTAGGGAAATAACAATTGCAAGCACATGTACACCATCTCTTATGTGCAGACACTACTTTAATATGGTAACTCAGCCCCCAGAATAACTTCATGAAGTAGGATTGCCCTAACTTTCAGTATATGGATAGGGGAACCTCTCTTCTAGGCCACACAGTGAACAAGTAGCAAAACTGGAGTTAGAACCTGGACAGCTAGATCCTAAGGCCATGAGTGCAATCATTATGCCGTTCTATAGGCAGCAAAAGGAAGAGAAGGGTTCAAAGACAACCCTACTCTCTTAAGAGGAACAGAAACCAGAACAAAAACGAATGAAAACACAAAGCAAGTGCAGCGCACAGGCTCCCAAAAAGGAGTCAGCTATTCATCTGTGCCAAGCCCCACCTGTGGATGCTCAGCGTCCCATGATGGCCAGGTCCTTCTGCCATGGAAGAAGCCATGAGCGCACTCGAGACATGGCCAAGCTGGGGCAGTACAGACAGAACGACAGACCCAGACACCGCAGGGCGAAGGAGGTGGTGGGGTTGAGAAGGGATGTTTGGTCATCAGGTCTTGGGAGAGCCGCTGGGAACCCAGAGGTAGACTTGAGGGTGGGGCTGGGGTAGACTTGAGGGTAGGATTGGGGGAAAGCTGGATTCCTGACTTGGGCTCTGGAAGGCTCAGGTTCCTCCCCCTGCTCTAGCCCTCACCCCTGCCTCGGGAAACAGGCCCCTTCCATCCCATTCCCTGCACCACGGGGGCCCGACCTGGTGGACTCTCCTCTTGTCCTTCAGGATTAGCCATTTCCTTCGCTCAGTGTCCAGGGTCCTGGGGGGCCCCTCCACAGCCCACCGCTGTAGCCTCTCTGAGACCTCGATGCCCCCAGCCGCTGGGTCTGGACTTGGTCTCACAAGCTTCTTTCATTTTTCTGGAGCAAGGTACCCTCTCACTCGAGGCTATAACTCATGCTTCCTCCAGCTCCCTGGAATCATCATGCTGCTGCCACTGGCAGCTGAGCCTGCAGGGAGGGCAGACTCTAATTCACCCTGTTCTAATTCACTTTAGGGACACTTGTCAAATGAACCCTGACTCACCCAGCATCAGCTTCCCCAAGGAGCTCGTCAGCCCCAGGGGCGCAGGGACAGGCCTGTTGGCCGGCACAGTTCTCACGGTGCAGGAGGTGCTTGGTGAACACCTGCCAAGGGTGCATGGGCCAATCAAGGAACGGAGGAATGAGGGTGATGCCAATTAGAACAACCCAGGGCCCTCTGACATCGGGGGGGAGGGTACTGTCACCACTCGGCTAGTCTCCAAGACCCTGGCCCAGAGATTCTTGGTGGGACATGTGGCCTTCTGGCCTTCCCCTGGCCCTGGAGCTGTGGAGAAGGAGGAGACTCTCAGGCCCAGCAGTACGAAGCCCTCTGTGTCTTTCCAACCCAGTTCCCGGTCCTGCATGAAACCCCACTCTGGTTTCCAATACCTCCTGTGTTCCTCTTGGTGTTGAGGAGATCCCAATCCTACCTTTTCCATCTTCGGTTTTCTCATCATTCCCAAGGACTCTGATTGAATTGGCCTGGGATGGACCCAGGCATGAGTTTTTTAAAGTTCCCAAATGATTCTAAGGAGGCAAAGGAGACAACGCTGGTTGTTTGCTGTGAGCAGAGCCGGTGTCCCCAGGGGCCTCTCCACCTTTGATCTCACCAACCCCCTCCCCTTCTTCTCTGCACACTGACATCTACTGAGACCAGTGGAAATCTGGGAGGAACTGCTCTTCTGTCTCTCCCTTGGATCCCTCCAAAAAAAAAATCACCAATGTCTGACATTCACCAGATGCTCCCGAAATACCAGCACCTCGCTGAGGGAGAGAGAGCCCCACTCCCCTGGCACTTATGCTCTGGCAGTCCGTCCCTGGTGGGCTGGAAATGTTCCCCTAACCCAGCACTTCATGAAAGATGTGTCCATGCCGGTATTGCCAGAGAGTCACGTTGCCTCAATCACCTAACCCCAGGCCACAACTCCTTGGACTGTCTTTTCCAGAAGTTTCAGTCGAATGACCCAAGTGATGAGAAGTCTCCTTGGCTGGAAAACTGTAGCCAGGGAGACTCCAGGGTGTCTAGTGATTTATAACCTTCCTAATAAGAGGAAAATTTCAAATGAACATTGTCAGTAAATTCTCCAACAAAGGACTCCCCGATTGGGTAATAGGCTCTCTCCTGCCCATCTGGGAACATGATAGATGGGCTTGTTCCATAAAAATTTGAAATGAAACTGAATTTAATAGCAATATGGTTCATTAATGGAGACCAAGCTTCTTGAAGAGGCCTGAGGAAAGGGGCTAAATTCTCATTTCTCTGACACCTTTAATTTGAGTATTCTTAGGAACATGCCCTCGCTGAGCACTTATTCTTTTGTCACTAAGAGAATGTCCAAGGTTCAGTGCAACATGGATGCTGAGTCTCAAAACTGCCTCCAGCTTCCAAACCTGAACCCATAAGTCACAAAAGAATTACAAGTTAGGCAAGTTGAAGAGAAGAAAGAAGAGAAAAGATGCAAATTCTAGAGAAATGTCAATGTTGGCAAGTTCAATTTTACTTCTGAGCCACAGTAAAACAATTGAAGGATGTGAGTGCTGTTTTATTATTTATCCATTATACTAAAAGTTATCCATGAAGGAAATTGTTTGATAGATAGTAAATTAAGCAAAACTGCCCTATAAATTTGGATTAAATCTTACATTGGTTTTAATATTTAATACATCATCATGAATCACATTTTCACAAGCCAAAATGGAAGTTAAAGAAAGACTAAGAATGAGTTGGATTATTTTTTTTCTTCTTCCACTAAAATCCTCCTCTCAATAAAGCCTGGAATCTGTGACATTTTACTCTACCCTATAAAAAACAAAATCAAATCTCGCTGACCACTGATGTTGCTGGATTTAGTGCAATGCACAAAGTAAAATTTCAATTCACATATTACCAGAACAGCTCAACTGATATTTTCAAAGAATCTAAAGCACTCGCTCATTTTCTCTTGTTTTGTGACTTTAAAGAAAATTGGAAAATTGATAATACAATTGATATGGCACAAGAGGAAAGTTTATATAGCCTAATATTCAAAAACAAGAATGGAAAATGGTATAAGACCTCCATGTTTGGTTGCATGCACAACTGGGAGCTGCCAGCTGACACAGATGACACAGACACTGTGTTAGCTGCCAGAATGCAGTACACCAGGAACAGGATGGCTTTTAAAAAGGGAATTTAATAAGTTGCTAGTTTACAGTTCTAAGGCTGATATAATGTCCCACTTAAAGCAAGTCTATAGAAATGCCCAATCTAAGGCATCCAGGGAAAGATACCTTGGTTCAAGAAGGCCAATGAAGTTCAGAGTTTCTCTCTCAAGTGAGAAGGCACATGGCGAACACAGTCAGAGTTCCTCTCTCATCTGGAAGGGCACATGGTGAACATGGCGTCATTTGCTAGCTTCATCTCCTAGCTTCCTGTTTCATGAAGCTCCCCAGGAGGCATTTTTCTTCTTCATCTCCAAAGGTCACTGGCTGGTGGACTCTGCTTCTCATGGCTCTGTTGTTCTGCTCTGCTCTCTCTGAATCTCTTTTATTCTCCAAAATGTTCCCTCTTTTATAGGATTCCAGAAACTTATCAAGACCCACCCAAATGGGTGGAGACATGTCGTCACCCAATCCAGCTTAACAACCACTCTTGATTAAATCATATCTCCAGGGAGATGATCTGATTACAGTTTCAAACATATAGTATTGAATAAGGATTATTCAGCCTTTATGAAATGGGATTTAGATTAAAATATGGCTTTTCTAGGGGACATACATCCTTTCAAACCAGCACAGACACACTCCCAAAATACAAATGAATTTGAACCTCATAATTCCTTTTAAGTTTGGGTTAATAAATCTGAGCTTAGACTGATGAGTTCTACGGACACAGAAGAGGACAGATTATGTACCACAAAGTGACCTCCTCAAAGAGCTCACAGTTTAGCAAGAAGGTGAAATCTAAATGGTAGGCAAAACAAGTGGAGGAGAGATGGCGGATTCCTGCTATGCAGGCTCCTGCTCACCAAAGGGCAGGTGTCTCCACTTGATAGCAGTGAACGAAAAGGCATGCTTGGGGTCCTTCTCAACTGTTACCTCCACAGGATTGGAGTGACTATGCAAGACAAAAACTATCCTCCATGCATGAGCTAGAGGGTTGTTGGGTATGTAGACTTTGGGGACCTAAGTTTAGTGGAAGCTTGGAGGATACAGATTACTGTGAGTAGGAACAGACCTTAGGATAGGCTGGAGATGAGCCTGGAGAAATGCCTCATTTTCTGTAGGGAGAACTGCTGTGAGCCAAATCACCAAGAGAGGAAGCAGAAAGGGCCCAGCAGGGCTGGGGAGAGACCAGGATGTGTGGGCCACAGACTGTGCCATGCCCAGAGAAAACCGGTGAGGGTGGATCCGACAAAGGACAATCTGGCAAGCTCAAGAAGAACCAAGACACAACCCGCTCTGGGTTATCAAGCATGGCCCTTATGAGATGCCTGTGCCCAAGTGAAGAAAGGACATCACTGGAGGATGCTGCTGTGAATTTGCAACATGACCAAGGGGGAACTGAGAAGACAGATGCCAAGTTAACAAGAAGTTACCAGGAACATGTTGCCTTCCCCAGCCTTTGCCACAAGGTACCATGCAGGGGCAGAGAAGACCCAACAATGAGGGCAGGAATAAGGTCTAAACTGAGTCTCAGATCTAGACAGTGGGGATGGGAGACAGCCTAGAAATTATCCCAGGCCTGGAGATATGCTATGTTAGCATGAGTTCCCCTAGAAGTGGACACGGAAATGAATATTGGAGAGTCATTTGGGAGATGATGAAGGTGATTCTAGAAAGAAATGATGGGAGAATAGGAAGGAAGAAAAGCAGGGGAGGCAGCCAGAAAGCCTGTGGGTACAGGGATATGGGCTAACTATTTTGAAACCGCTATAGATGTATATGAGAATGAATCAGTGGCTGATGGGGGGAGCTGATTTCTCACTGTTGGAGTGGGAGGTTACAGACTGGCAAAGGGAGAAGGCTAGAAAGATCTCTGTGGGACTGCATTATAGGTGGAGAGATCAGTATGAGCTCGTGTTTAACTTAATATAGATACAGATGGCTACATACAGAAATATTTATAGGCATGTGGATATACACAGGTTAATATACACACATATAATTTCTTGCTCTGTCTGCTGAGAGGGCCTAGAAGCAATGACAAGTCCATCTAGCATCCAGATCTTAATTTCTAATACTATTCTCCAATAAAAGCAACCAGGGACCCTTAGAAAAGTGTCCAAATCTAGGAATATACCAGATGAGCCTAGAGCATCCTGTAGTGTTAGAAACTAAGAAAACGCTAAAACAAAACAAAACAAACCCATTGATAGAGGTATGTCAAAGTGATGCCGGTGCCCAGCCAAGAGTTCCCAATGGCCGAAGCTGGAACAATTTGAACATCAAAAAAAAGTAGTTTTGGGTAACAATCCAAACTATAGAACTAAATACCCATTCCATCCTGATGGAATGAATGATTGAATAAATAAATCCATGGGGGAGAAGAGATAAGCTCCATTGCAGACCCTCCAGGAGGCAGCCCCTAACTCTCACTCCTTTAAAGCATGCTGAGCCCATCCTTCCAAGCAGTGTGGAAAGTGGTGGAAGAGAATAAATTCTCATAGCAACACACCAGCTCAGCCAGGTGACAGGCTGACATCAGCAACATCAGCAGCGACCTCATGATGCTGGCATGTGACTTTGATGGAATGCCAGGGACACTTTACCCCTGAGCTCTTCTTTCTCCCAAACCCACAACTCCAGTCGAATACAGATGACACATAGCAGCAAACCCAAATCAAAGGGCATTCTACACTGTCAGGACTCCGAAGTAGCACTCCTCAAAAGTGTCAAGGTCTTCAAAGCAAGGAAAAGTCCAAGAAATCATCTCAGTCTAGAGGAGCCTATGGAGACCAGATGACTAAATATTCAGGGGCATTCTGGCTGGGATCCTGGGGCCGAAAGCCAGGACATTAGGCAAAACTTAAGGAAACATGGATAAAGTATGGACTTTTATCAACAGTAATGCATCCAGAGTCACTCACTAATTGTGCACATGTACATAGCAATGTAAGATGCTATAGGAGTAAGTAGGTGTGGGGTGTATTGGAACTTTCTCTTCTATCTTCCCAAGTTTTCTGAGCATCTCAAACTATACTAATATGAAGAGTTTGTTTAAAAATAAAAGTGTGGGGAGGGCCATGGTGGCTCAGCAGGCAGAATTCTCGCCTGCCATGCTGGAGACCCAGGTTTGATTCCCGGTGCCTGCCCATGCAAAAAGAAAAAAAAAGTGTGGAGGCAGCCAGGACTCACTTGGGACCCGGAGAGGCAGCAGAGAGCACAGGTCAGCATGACATTCCCTGAGGGCGAGGAAGCTGGGGGATTGACCCTCCAGTTCCCATGGTCAGTGGCCGAGAGCTTCCCCCAGGATGGGAGCCCCTGTGCCCCAGCCTGGCCGGCCGTGGGCTGGGAGAAAACTCTCCCACATAGCAGAGCAGTAAGTGACCAGGCTGCGGGCAATGCACCGGCTCGCAGCACACACTCACCAGGAGGCTGCCCCAGATCTCAGTGTCCTCGCCTCTTTTGTCCCAGTGAAGGGAGAGCCTTGTCATTTGTGTCATCTCTACCAGGAAGGGCTTTTTAAAGATAACTGTGACTTTTTCACCAGCAAATCCACTGAGAAACGATGACCCAAATTGCATCTAAGTTTTTATCTTGTGGCAATCTTACTGCCATATTAACTTCAAACCCACACTCTTTCCGTCTTCCTCCCAGGAGTCTGAAATACCCCCTGTGTCTCCTAAGTGGGAGAATCTGCCCCCTGTCCCAGTTTGAGCCTCTGGAAGGGAGAGGCTTGCAGGCATTGGGGTTTCCCTGTTCCTGTGGCCACGTGGTGAGCTTGCCTGCCTACATGAGTGAGGTGTGAGACGTCCTCGCCTGCTTTCGCCTTCCCTGCAACAGCACCTCGCAGCATGAGAGCAGGCGGCCTGTATTACTGCGCTCGGCAGCACTGCTGGCTTGTTCCGGGGAGAAGCGTGGCCCCTGTGCAGTTAAGAGGGCGCCTTCATGCTCATCGGCGGCACATCCATGCAGGGAGAGCAGCCTTGCTCCCAGGAAATGCCAGGTGACTACTCTGCAAGGGAAATGGAAGCAAACTTTAAATATCAGGAAAATGAGAAATTAGGGATGAAGTGCCATATTTTTCAGAGCAGTCAGCCTTTCCCTCTGCATCTGCTTGCTGGATCTGCAAGTGAAGCTAAATGACACCACGATACCCGAGCCTGGTTCTCTAGGCCCCCAAAGCCATTTCCTCTTGGGCCATCTACCCTTTGCTGGCCCCTGTTTATCTTTTTATCTGTATCTCCATTCACAACTATACTCACAGTTTATGTTCCCAGGACCCCGAGTTTCTGCTTGGCTAGCTCCTACCTCAGTTCACCCCTTTTGCTTGGCTGGGACTAGTTGTGTGACTCCCCTCCTCCTCAGACAGCACCCCACCTTTCTGGGCAGGGTCCAGCAGACTCTAGGCAAGCCCAGAACACATCTGAGAGTCGCTGCCCTCTTAATGGCCCCATTCAGAAACCAAGTACTTTGATCTGGGTTTATGGGTACAGAAAAAAATGGAGACCCATTGCAGGTGGCTAAAGGTAGGATTGCATGTGAGGATGTGGGGGCACGCCAGCGGCACAGGACCAGCTCTGCTGCAAAGGGCTGCTGATTGGAGAGCAGAGGCTCTGGATTGCTGGCCCCAAGGGACAGCTCCCCTACTGGCATTGATCTCTTCCCTCTCCCCTCTCTCCTGATTCTCTCTTCCATTTCCCCTTATTAACCAGATTCCTCTCCGTCTTTGTTGGTTTCCCTCGTGAAAGGAGATGTTGCTTCATTTTTGAAAAAGTTGAATACTTTATTGGTTTTTAAATTATTGGGAATTGTTGACAGTCCTGGATGCATCTCTTGAATGTGGGCATCCTACTGAGTTTCCCATTTGCGTTGAGCCTAATCACTCTCACACACACTGCACTTCACAACACTGCCCGCACCTGGTTTTCTCTGCACTTCTACTCAAGCTGCCTTATTCTCCTTCCCAAGTAATAAGCTGTTAGAATCCTAGTTTTTCTCAGAGTCTAAGACTTCTGCTCTTTCCTCTAATAAGCTGGCCTAGAACCCTTTGTTCTAGTTTGCTAGCTGCCGGAATGCAATATACCAGAAACGGAATGGCTTTTAAAAAGGGGAATTTAATAAGTTGCTAGTTTATAGTTCTAAGGCCGAGAAAATATCCCAATTAAAACAAGTCTATAGAAATGTCCAATCTAAGACATCCAGGGAAAGATGCCTTGGTTCAAGAAGGCCGATGAAGTTCAGGGTTTCTCTCTCAAGTGAGAAGGCACATGGCAAACACAGTCAGGGCTTCTCTCTCAGCTGGAAGGGCACATGGCGAATACAGCGTCATCTGCTAGCTTACTCTCCTGGCTTCCTATTTCATGAAGCTCCCCGGGAGGCGTTTTCCTCCTTCATCTCCAAAGGTCATTGGCTGGTGGACTCTCGACTGCGTGGTGCTGCAGCATTCTCTGCTCTCTCTTAATCTCTCATTCTCCAAAATATTTCCTCTTTTATAGGACTCCAATAAACCAATCAAGACCCACCCAAATGGGTGGAAACATGTCGTCACCTAATCCAGCTTAACAACCACTCCTGACTAAATCACATCAACCAGGGAGATGATCTCATTACAGTTTCAAATATACAGTATTGAATAGGGATTATTCTACCTTTATGAAATGGGATTTATATTAAAACATGGCTTTTCTTAGGGGACATGCTTCCTTTCAAACCAGCACACCCTTCATTGGATTCTTTCATTCCAAACATTGTGAGTACTGTTCTTGGTTCTGTGGGGAATACAATGGTGAATATGACAGACGTGGCCCTGCTTTTGTGGAGCTCACAGGGTTATATGACAGCTTTCCCTATATAATGAGTGAGTATATGAAGGTCATAGGATGCAAGATTAATATACAAACTCAATTACTTTCCTACATACCAGTAACAGATAATTGTGAGTTGAAATTAAAAGAGTTTAAAATAACACCGAGAATGAAATATTTAGGTATAAATGTAATAAAATATGTCTAGGATCTACAAAACTCAGATTAAAGAAATCAAAGATCTAAAAAAATTGAGAGATATTCCATGTTCATGGATTGTAAGATGCAATATTGTCAAGACATCAATTGTTCCCCAACTTGATCTATAGATTCAGTGCAATCACAATGAAATCCCAACAAGCTGTTGGGTAGAAATAAACAAGCTAATTTAAAAGTTTATTTGGAAAGGAAAAGCTCTAGAATGACTAACACAATACCAAAGAAGAAGAAGAAAAGACCTACTTATAAAGCTACAACAATCAAGAAATAGTATTGACTAAAGAATAAGACAGAGAGCAATGGAACAGAATAGAGAAACCTGAAATAGAGCCACAAATAGAGTCAACTGACCCAAAGGTCACTTTGCCTTTGACAAAGAAGCAAATGCAGTTCAATGGAGGAAGGATGGTCTTTTCAACAAATTGTGCTGGAACAATTGGACGTTCATGTGTAAAGAAAAAGGAAAGTATATATAGACCTTATACTGTTCACAAAAATAAACCTAAAATATTTCATAGATCTAAAAATAAAACACAATACTCTAAAACTTCTGGAAGAAAATGAAGGAGTAAAACTAGGTGACCTTGGGTTTGAGGATGAGTTTTTTTGCCCCAACAAAATCATGACCCATGGAAAAATAATTGATAAAATAGGCTTTATTCAAATGTAAAAAGGAAAAGCTTCCTTTTTGTGAAAGGCAGTGCTAAGAGAATCAAAGGACAAGTTATAAACTGGGAGAAAATATTTGCAAACAACCTATCTTATTGAGAACACATATTCAAAATAAGCAAAGGCATCTTAAAATTCAATAAGAAAGCAAACAGCCCAATTTAAAAGTTGGCAAAATATTTGTACAGACACCTCACCAAAGAAGATATACAGGTGAAAAATAAGCATTTGAAAAGATGTTAAATATCATCTGACATCAGGGAATTGGAAATTCAAGCAACCATGAAATACGACTTCATATCTATTGGAATGGCTAAAACCCAAATGACTGACAACACAGAATGCTAGCAGGATGCAGAGAGCCAGAGCCCTCTGACACCGCTGGTGGGAATGTAGGATGGCACAGCCACTTTGGAGGACAGTTTGGCAGTTTCTTATAAAGCTCAACATCATATTTCTGTAGGATTCGGCAGTCACATTCCTAGGTATTTACCCAAAGGCATTGAAAACTTACATTCACACAAAAAAGCTGAACATTGAGTTTATAGGTGCTTTATTCATAGTCACCAAAAACTGTAAGCAAGCAAGATGCTCTTCGATAAGTGAATGGATAAACCACCTGTGGCACATGCATTCAATGGAATATCATTAAGCAACCAAAAGAAATGAGCTATCAAGCCATGAGGAGGCCGGGAGAACCATAATACATATTGCTGAATGAAAGAAGTCAGTCTGAAAAGGCTGCATACTGTATGGTGCCAACTGTATGACATTCTGGAATGGGCAGAACTCTAGTGGCAGTAAAAGATTTGTGGTTGCAGGGGGGTTGGGAGGAGCTAGCTGAATGCGTCATGTACAGAAGACTTTTAAGGCAGTAAAGCTATTCTTTAGGACACTGTACAGCTGGATTAATGATATTTTTATGCATCAAGCTTTAAAGAACAAGCATGGAAGCGTAATGTATACAATTTGAAAATAATCATTTAGGAGATCATGAAATCACAGAAAAGAATGCAATGTGTGACAAGAGAAACTAATGGTATTATAAACGTGTGGAAGAACCCCACTAAAGGGGGTGGGGAAGGGGCTCTGACCTGAATAATATAGCAATGAGCAGAGTCTGTAAGTCTAAGGCGAAAGGAATGACACAAGCACTGTAATCTAGTTGGTGAAGTTGTTTCTCATAGACTTATGGGTTAACAATTCTGATACTGTTATAAATATATTCAGTGGGAGATCACAGACAAACAAGGGGCAGTGGCTAGTATGAGCCTAGTGATGACAGTTTAGTGTTGGAAACATGAGTGCATGTTTAGCTTAATAGAGACACAGAACATATATCTATAGATATGTTCATACACATGGATTAGGACAGATGCATTTATTTCCATGCTTTGTCAACTGAGGAGACATGAGAAGAAAGGATACCTTAGTAGCAATAGCACAGCTAGTGTTTAGACCTTGGTTTCTAATGCCATTCTATCATAAGAGGAAACGGCACCCAGGAGACATGGTCAATTCTGCACTGGGAATATAGGGGAGAAGAGACAAATCTGTGCAGAATTCCAAATAATTCTTATGGATAATTCACCCCGTGGTGGGGAGCACATCCCACTGCTGAGGAGTTGGCTCTACATAGTGACTTTCTTACAAACAGTACAATATAGAAACACATCAAAAAGAGTAGGTTTATAGTGGAGAGAAGCCAGGTGATCAAGGTCAATGGCACCAGTCCTAAACCATGTTGCCAGTAGGCACCCTGGATATGGTATGATGAGAAGGGCACTTGCCTTCCTCCTATTTATCCATACTCACACATCGGATGAATTGCAAAAGTGGAGCATCCTACAGAATACCTGAGCAGCCCTCTCCAAACTGTCAAGGTCATCAAAAGCAAGGAAAATCTGAGAAACCATCGCAGAAAGAGAAGCCTAGGAGACACGTCGATTAATGTATTGTGGTATGCTAGATGGGATCCTGGAACAAAGGAAATTAGGTAAAAAATAAGGAAATCTGAGTTAACCACGGACTTTAATTAATAATCATGTATTGATATCAGTTAATTAATTCTAACAGATATGTCATACTAATGTAAGCTATTAATAATTGAGAAAAACTGTGTGGGAGATGTATGAGAACTCTCTACTACTTTCTCAATTTTCCTGTAGACTTAAAACTCTTCTAAAAAATAAATTATTTTATAATTAAAAAATTCTTTTATTTGGAATAATCAAAATAGACATTTCTCAGAAGCATCAGGCAGATTTTTTTGATAAATGTAAAATGTGATTATCAGTCATGTAACATAATGCATTAAATGACTGTGTACATGTCACACACCTTCTCAGGCCCTGCAAATGCGACGAGGTCCTTGGCTCTCATGATGCCCATAATCTTTCCTTTGTACACAACACTACTCTGTATGCTTCTAGTGATGCTTAGGTTTGTCGGCCTTGGGTTTTACTTCTGCATGTGTTTATCTTAACCTCTCTTACTAAAGTACTACCCATTTTCAGAGCAGTAACAGTGTCGTATTCAGCTCAAAAGTCCCAACACCTATATGCAGTACCTCAAAAAAGCATGTAATTAATAAATTTAACAAGTTCCTTCCTTCATTTAGCAAATGCTTCTTGAACATCTGTTCTGTGCCAGGTCAGTCCTAGGTCAAAACTCGTGGCTGGGAGACCTTGGACACAGTTCAGTTTTCTCCCTTTGGGGCAACATGCATATAGGACAAACATCTTTGGAACAACCCCTGGGAAAACATGATGACCAATGAGAGTTATTAAGAACAAGAACTTTCCAACAAATGCCCATGGCAATGACATGTTTGCAGGTAGTTTCTTTGGAAGGAGACTTATGCATAGTTTCTTTGGAAGGAGACTTATGCACAATCTATGTCCCCAAATGTAGGGAATTCCTTGGATAATGACTCTGTTACAAAAAAAATGGCATCAATAACAAGAAAGATTGTGCTTATTTATTGACAGTGCCCACAGCAATAGGAGGGGAGGGGGGAGGAGAAATCCCCACAAATTAAACTTTTTCTGATCCTCCTAATCCATAAAGGGTTGTAGCTAAAAATGGAGAACTGTGGGACTTAGAGAAGGTTTATTCCAATATGATTTGCCTTCTCCTGATTTTTCCACCATTCAGCCCATGTCTAATCTCACTATGGCCTTTTTTCAGTCTTGAACATAACAAGCTGGTCCCTTCCCACCCAAGCTCCTTGACTTTTGTCATTCACTTTTTCAGGACCCCCCCACCTTTGGCTTGGGTTTCAATGTCACCACCTTGGTGAACCGTTTCCCATCTAGGCACTGACTTCCTTTGTTCTGAAGATGAGAAGCCCAGGATTGGGCCATGTTTCTGTTCACTCTGGCTGTCACCACCTTGAGCTGGGCATCACGGTGTAGGAGGGCCCTGGGCATCTTGGAATTATTTTGTGAACCAAAACTTGGCACAATCCTCTCTAAGGCTTGCAGTTTCTTTAGCGAAGAAGCCTATTCATGGCATTGAGCTGGATCAGAAATGTATGGAATGTGGGCCACAGTTGAGGCAAGGGGCATAGGCACATAGCTGGACCCAGAATATAGTGTATTCAATTAGCCAGGAATGGGCAGAGGAGAAGCTGGGGACAGGTGGCTGGATTCAGGGCAAGCAGAAAGCTCAGCGAGAGGACAGTTGATCTCACGTGGCGTTCCTAAGAGCAGCCTTCAGTTTCAGCACCCTGGGCAGCTCCCAGGGAGCCAAGACCCTGGATGGCTCTGAAAGAACCGTTCTCTCTACTTCTCCAGGAGTGGCAGCCACTCTTGGGATAAAATGCAGACTCAAGTGCTAACAATCTACAGCTCAACATGAGCTCCCAGTGTCTGACATAGATAAAATAATAATTTATCCATCCAGTCACTGCACATTCTTTGAGAGCCTGTTAATGGGCCAAGAGCACTTTTGCAGGGAGGAGGGTTCCGCAGGTTGCCTGCTGCTGCGCTGGGCTGAGGGGTGTCCTGCAGAGCCGGTGCAGGTGGATTGTCCTCGTTGCAAAGCCGCTTCACCGTGAAAGGAGCCTCTGGAGTGAGGGAGATTCGGGCTCATCTCCCAGCTCTGCCACTCACAAGCTGTATGACTTTGAGATAAAAAGTAATAAAAGTATGATGCAGAAAAAAAATGAACTCTGAATTTCTGGTTCTTCATCTATGTAGCATGTTGGGTTGTTGAAAGAATAGGTGATAATGTCTGTCAAGGACCTTGCACAGTGCTTGGCACCTGCACGCACTAAGAAAATGACTGTTATTAGTCAATTAGATTTAAACATTTTTCCTGAGGACAGATCTCAACCAAGTACCAGGCACAGGTTTGACATGATGTCAAGGCTCCAGAGATCAAGCAAGGGGATGTGGCAGCGAGGCACCTGAGGTTTGGTGAGAGTCTGGGCAGTGCTGCAGCAATGCCTGAGTTTATCCACAGATGCAACAACTTCAAGAAAATGTCCCTTATGGTAACAAAACTGTCCCCTCCCTTCACAAGTTTGCTTTAGTTTAGAGAGGAAGGCAAGTCAGGAAGGAGTGTGGGTGTTTGCTTCTTGAGGGTGGGGAGAGGATTCAGTATTGTATCCTGAGTGTGAGAACCAGCGAGCTGTTATCAGCTTCCAGAACCCTCCAGCCTGTCTTGATAAGACCGCAAATATGTCATATTCTCTAGGCACTGCATGAAGGAGAAGTACTAGTTTGATTTTATTCCATGGGTAGTGCTCACAGAATATATCTCCCTCCAAAATATAAAAACAAAACCCCCATTATTTTTCTTAACCTGCTACAGTGAACTCAGTGGAGCCTCTACCTGGGAAAGACCAGGTCAGGCTGGCCTGTCTTATCAATACTGCATAGTCTACATATAAAGCCCATCACAAAACATTGCCTGCCTAGGGCTCTGTCCATCTTTGTCAAGGCAAAAGGCTGGCCGAGCCCCTGCCGTGAGACCCTGGGAGGTGGCCCTGTGGTGGGTATTCCACATTCCCTTTCTGCCAGCAGTGAGTAAAAGGCAGCCTTCTACAAAGCCACTATTCTGTTTCCTTTCATTTTCCTGTCACTGTTGAGTTTGCATGTGGCCATTGTGAGGGACTCTAATTGTTTCCAGGAATAGGTGATGCTGCCTTAGAAAGCTAAAAGCCCCACCGTGTCCCCATTGAGATCAGTTGTGTTTCATTCCCCTTAAAATATGTAAATATGTCACAGGCTCTCTATGGAATGCACAGCCTGGAGCTCTCTGGGATGATTGCTCAGATGTGAGGATTTTCTGACAGTTCTAGCACAGGAAATAATGAGGGAAGGAAAAGAGAAGAGAAAGGAGAGAGGGGAGAGAAAAAAGAGAGAGTACGAGGGAGGGAGGGAAGAAAAGAGAGGGAGAGGGAGAGAGAAAGGGAGAGAGAAAGAGAGAGAGGGAGAGGGGAAAAGAGGAGAGAGGGAGAGAGACAGACAGACAGGGGGAGGGAGGGAGAAAGAGAGAGAGGATGAACATAGTTTCACATCTCTCTTTTTCACATAGTTGACAGAACCATCCTTTTATTTCTGTGTTAGGATCTCCAGAGCATTTTTATTTAGGTAACAATCTTTTAGAAAAGACACCGTTCTCATCAAAACATACAAACACCTAATTCACTGGGGTGATATTTGCCATGGCGATTTTGTAGATGAAGAGCTATTTTGTAGTGTTTTGTGAACAAGACATTTTTAATGGTTGTAGGCTGATCCTCTCTTGGTGGAAAAGTTCCCATGGCTCCTGGCAGGGTTCCCGGAGTTTTGGTTCTTTCTGCAAAGCACTGGCACCAGCATTCAGCCCTTTAAAATGCAGAAAGGGAAGTTCAAGGGTGGCAGTGGTCAAATCCTTTTGGGTACCTGCCTCTGTCCCTAAGGTGGAGAAGCAGGTGGTCAAGGTGGACCCTAAGTGAGGTGTAGCTCCCATTAAATCAGCATCTTTCCTACCATCCCAATCACTTCTGGCTCCTATGTTTAGAAATGGAATGGAGACTTCTTCATACTACATAATCCATGACTGAATATAAGGCATTATCTTCCTCGTGAATTTTTAATTTAACATTTCTCAAAGTCTTAATCTAAAGCCATGCCTTTTTCATAAATGGTTTGTCTCTTAAATAAAATGATAAATCTAAGCAAAATTACCCACATTTCCCCTTCCTGCATCACATCAGTTATCCACACAAATTCTCTTCTATGTCCTCTGGTAATACTCTAGAACCTAAGCTTCAGAAAGTATTAGACTCTTTATTTTACTCACTGCTATACTCAGTATCTAGAATTGACTGGCACACAGGTTTACAAAAAAAATTATTTTAGGGAATGGATAAATGATGGAATGAATGTGATGATTTAACTATTCTATATATTTGAGGTAGATAAATAGGCAGTTTTATATAGCACGTTTCAGTTAACAGCCTATCATACTTCTTTTTCCAGTTTCCTGGAGTTTTTCTTAAGGCTGCTCTATTGCCTCTAACCTCCTCCCCACCCTATGAAATACCTTATGCTATAAGTATCTTCATATGGATTTCTCCATGAACATACATTCATATACTAAGGCACATCCATGCAAGTTTTATATTTGTTTTGCATGAATATTGTCATACTTCACACATATTTCTATAACCTGCATCTCAAACTCAACGAATCTATCATAAGATCTATAATATAAGATCTATAGAGCCAATTCATTATTTTTAATATATGTATAATATCTCATTTTATTTTTATTTAGTTGTATTCAGTTCTTTGATCACTGTGAACAATGCTGTAATAATCATCTTCACATATTTGGTATATTGTACAATGTTCTGTAACTATAAGGTAAATGTTCAGAAGCAGAACACCTCAGTCAAAGGGTTGCAATTTAAAAACAACCCAAAACAAAAATCCAAATGAGTAGTGCATGATTCCTTTCCACAGAGTGCAAACACCTTCTCACCATGAAGCTCAGATCATCTGATGTGGAATAGATCAGGCCCAATGTAATCTGTGGTACAAGGAAAATGTTTCTGTGGCCAGTGCATCTCCTGGGGAACTGTGCTGCATAAAGACAAGTTGAGTGGTGGTACATTTGGAATAGTGGAGTGAGGACCTCCATAAATCCATCTTTACATAAAAGCAGTGAAAATAGCAGCAAAAATTGTCAAAATCAACTTTTTCAGAGCTCTGGAAATTAACTAAAGGACTCAACCCATCTGAGGAACATTTCTTTAAGAAACATGCCTGAACTTCAGTAAAAACAGCAGGCTTTTAAATTTGACCTTTTACCTTCTACCTAACTCCATGGTAGCCTTAAAAAGTGGTTGCCTCCCACTGTAGGAACTGTGAGAAGCAGCAGCCTGAAGCCAGGGGAGGGAGAAGACTAAGTTTGGAGACCTTCAAATTTCCCATTCCCAGATGTTTGTCACTATTTGATCTGTCTTTCTGCTCCCTGGAAAAGCCCCACTCCCAGGGTCTGACTGTGTCATTATCTGACTGTCTCAGAGCTTACTCCATGGGGAAAGCTGTGCCCCCATGATGTTAATAGAAAATAATCAGTGGGAATTGTCTAATACTGCAGCTGTCTAAGGCTGAAATGCCAACTGAGACAATGGGAGTTTGGCCAAAACATGAAGGTAATATGGAAAAAAGAGATATCCATGGGGCACTTGAGCAAATCTAACATGTTCTTGGGGATCTAGAAGGCCGTGAGCATGTGTCCTTTTCTCTCACCTCTGGCTTACCTTGAAGTCCTGCCCAAGCAAGAAGTGGTAAGCTAAGTAAAACCTGTAAATGTTGAGAGTCTTGAAAACTTGACTCAACCCATACACAGAGTACCATGGCAAAGGGGGAAGGGAACTTATCAGTTCTATGCATTTAAAGAAATACCTGACAATCATTAGCTGAACACTAAGGCAACTGAGAAAGGATTTCAGTGGCTATACACTAAAAGGAATACAAACTTCACATAATTAGTATAGGAAAGACATTAAACAAACAAACAGCAACAAAACTGTAAAATCAGCAAACCTTACAGATGGGGGAAATCTGATTTTTGGAGGTGCCACATTATATTACCTAAAATGTCCAGTTTTCAACAAAATATAATTATATTTGCAAAGAAAGTGGAAAGTATGTTTCACACACAGGAAAATAATAACTGTCAACAGAAACGATCTCTGCACTTACTAGAAAAATACTTTAAATCAGCTATTGTAACTGTGTTAAAAAGAACTAAGGGAAACTGAATCTAAATATTTAAAGAAAAATATATGAGAATGATTTCTCACTAGATAGATAACTATATAGAGATAGCATTATTGGGAAAAAAATAGTCATTCTGGATTTGGAAACCATAATAACTGAAATGAAAATGTCACTACTAGATCTCTACAGAGGATTTGAGCTGGATAAAAATTTGTGAACTTGAAGGTAGACCCATTGAAATGATCAGGCCTGAGGAACAGAAAGAAAAAAGAATGAAAAGAATGGAACAGAACCCCAGAGTCCTGAGGAGTACTATTAAGCATACAGGTATATACATAATGGGAGTCCAAGAGAAGACAGAAAAAAAGAGACAGAAAGAAAATTTGAAGACATAGCTTCAAAAATTTGATGAAAAACATCAATTTACACATCCCAAAAGCTTAACAAATTGCAACTAGGGTAAACTCAAGGAGAGTCACACCTAGACACATCATAGTCAAAATGTTGAAAGGTAAAGACAAAGAGAGAATCTTGAAAGCAACAAAAGGGAAGTGACTCATCCTGTACAAGGAATACCCAATTAACAACAAACTTATCAGAAACCATGGAGGTCAGAAGAAAGTGGGTGATATGTTTAAAGTGCTGAAAGTAAAAAATTGTCAATCAAAAATCCTATATCCAACAAAACTATCCTTCAAAAATGAAGACGAAATTAGGACACATCAAGTTTTTTTAAAAAAAGAACCTATCATTAGCAGACCTGCCCTATAAAAAAATACTAAAAGGAGACTTTTGAGCTAAAAGATAAGGACACCGGATAGTAACTTAAACCACATAAAGAAATAAAGAACACTTGTCCAGGTAACTACATAAGTAAATATAAGAGACACTATAAATATATTTTGTAGTTCTTTTCTTCTCCTATATGATTTAAAAGACAATAAGAAAGCAATAATTACACATTTGTGTAAAGGACTTATAACTTGTAAAGATGTAATTTGTATGATGATGATAACATAAATTGAAGCATAGGGGAAAGGCTACATTGGAGAAACTTTTGGTAACCTGTTGAAATTAAGTTGATGTTATTTTAACAAGATTGTTTTAACTTAAGAAGAGAATTATAATCCCCAGGGCTACCACTAAGAAAATAACTAAAAATATATAGTAAAAGAAACAATAAGGAAACTAACATTTTACACTGGAATATATCTATTTCATGCAAAATAAGGGATCAGTGAAGGAGTAAAGGAATAAGAAAGACATGACAAATAGAAAATAAATAACAAAATGGCAGACATAAATCCTTCCTTCTCAGTAATTACTTTGAATTTAAATGTATTAAGCATTCAATCCCAATCAAAAAGCAGAGATTGACTGAATGGATTTTCAAAAGAAACATGATCCAATATATGCTGTCTAATGAGACATTTTACATTCAAAGGCACATAAATGTTGAAAGTAAAATGGTAGAAAAATATTTACCATACAAACAGTAGCCAAAAGAGAGCTGGAGTGTTTGTGCTAATATCAGGCAAAAATGACTTTAAGACAAAAATGTTACTAGAGACAGAGAAGTATATTTTATAATGCTAAAAGGGTAGCTCCACGAGAAATATATAATAGTAATAAACACATGTGCATCGAACAACAGGGCCTCAAAATGCATGAAGGATAGACATAATAGAAAGAGGAAAGAAATAGTTTAATAAGAGTTGAAACTGGTGAAAGGTACTAGGATTGCCACAATGTATGAAGTATGCTTTAATGGATATTATATTCCAGTGGACTCAGCATTCTGAAAGGCTACCCATCAACATGTAAACGCGGTTTCTGAAAAGGGTCCTAGATGAAGCTAGTGCTTTCTCTATTTATAAAGATCCTGCAGAACTGAACAGGGGAATTGTGGCATTAGAATGGACATGGCAGAATAGATGTTTGGGAGGGGAGACTCAGAAGCCAGTGGGCTCTGCCTAGATTGAAAGATGTTAAAGACACATGTTACCATTTCCTCTAAATTACTCGGGAACAGCTCCTTCACTTTCTTCTCTTCCCTGCATGCTGACTTCCCTCCTAACTGTGGTTACCCCACAAAAGCACCCCAAGTGAGAGCCATGACCTACTCCTGCATTGGCGAGACGCTCCCTTACCTCTGGAAAAGAGGAACTGTCTTACGGAAGAGGATCATTTTCTAAGACTCTTTTGTCCAGTTTTGAAGTTTTGTACTTAAAAAGTTAACTTCAGAAGTAAAAGAATAAATTCTCCTGTAAAACAATACAGCATTCCACTATGTGGTGATATTGTGAACACTGATTGTACACCATGTTCGTACTGTATGTGTGTGAAGATTTGTCTATAAAATATTTTTTTAAAAACAGAACACTCCAAATAAAACTAAAGTTGCTGTATTTTTTAAGTTCTTAAAAATACTCCTATATACATCTATATATTTCCACAGAAAAATAACCACTTTTAAATACCAATCTGAAAATTTTCCCCTCGCTTTTATTCTACATTATCTTTTCAGACTACTTATGTCGATAGGCAAATGCTCTTCTTTCCTTTCAAATTACATGTACTTTTCCATTGAAATCACATACCCGTTTTTAATTAAGTCATTTCTCTGTTGATAGGCTTTCTCCCAGTTTTTTCCCATCTCCAAACAGTGATGCTTATGCTCTCAGTCCCCGGTGTGATCAAATAGATGTAACACATTTAAAACTCATCTTCCTATATTCCTTAGGCAGGATTCTTTTTTGAAGGGGTGTAGATCTTAAAGTCTTTTATGCATCATTTACTCAATTTTCTTTTCTATAAAACAAACGCACACATCTTTTAATTCAAAAGTGTATTTCTTAACAAATGAATTTTTAAAAAGTATATTTTTGTTGGAACAAAGAGAAGCTGAACTCCAAATCCGTCCCTCTCGTGCTACCTAACATCTGGATTTCTGGGAAGGTGATTTCTGCGGGGTCCTGTCCGACAAGGAAGCCTGGAATGCCCCGTCCGACTTGGAGGGGTGTCTTGCTGTGAGGTGACTACGGTGACAAAGGAGAACAAACAACCCTCCATAAATCAACTCCGAGAAATGAATGCAAGAACCAAGCCAATAAATCAAGCTCAACAGCTAGGAAAAGAAATCTCAGGATTCTCCCTTCTTCCCGGAGCCGCTTGCAGGCAGTCTCCTTCTCGGGGCAGCTGCGGCAAGGACACCACTGCAATCCAGGCTGAGATGAAAGCACTTTCATCAGCTCCGATCAGCCAAGCAGGCCTGCAGAGGCTGTGAGGGTGTAGCCTCAAGGATTACAGGCTCCAGGCGTACACCCCAAACACTAGCCTAGCATGAATTTATAATCTTGAAGACACTGTTCTCTCTGCTTTGCATGATTGCTTTTTCCCATTTCTTTTCTGGAATGCCCCACACATTTTTTCTGAGACAAGTCCATGTATCACCTCTTCTTGGAAGCAAATGATGGAGCCACTTATCGCTCTGGGTCACACACCAGTCCTGCCTCATTACATGGAGCAGCCGCATATTAGCTCAATCCTCACCCCCATCATCTTCCTCATCAAGAATCGGCCCCACACCTAGCACCCACTGTGTGCTCACTCTGAATCTAATGCACTGCTCAGAGCTTATGCATATCAAGCCATTTAAACCTTGTAGTAACGGTAAAAGATTGGCATTATTATCTCCATTTTATAGATAGGAAAACTGAGGCACAGAAGGGTAAAGCAACTTCTCCAAAGTTGTGAAGTTCTTAGTTTTACACTCTTTTTAAGATTAATTGGATAAGGAGTGAATTTGTTTAGTTTATGGCATAACAAATATCCTCATGTCTCTTGGTCTAAGTTTTGGTAAAAAAGACCAGCTATAATGACACAGTCCAGCCCTTGCTGCTCAGGGCGTGGCCCACGGACCAGCACCACCTGGGAACTTGCTGGAGATGCTGAATTTCAGCCCATTTGCCCCCAGACCTACAAGCTGAAAATCATTTTAACAAAATCTACAGGTGACTTGAGGGCACACTGAGGTTTGACAGGCATTAAACTAGAATATCCTACTTCGCTTTTATACAGACATGGATCCCAAGCAGGCCTGTGGCATGGCCTTAGCAGGGGCTGGAACATCTGCGAGGCTGGTCTTCCACTGCCCCACTCTCACAGGCAATGCTCAGAAATGCGTTGGGGCTTCTTACCAATTATTTGTACTTGGGAAGCAGGGAGCCACATGGCCAGAGTCTCCAGAACAGCACGGAGAGCTGGAAGAGTGAAAAGCCTCCCCGAAAACTGGAGCTGGGAATGAGCTAGTCCCTAGCCATGTTCTCAGCCCGGGAGGAAATGTCAACTTCAACTGGCTGCCCCATGGATGCACGCTCCCTGGCCTGACTCCTATGCTATGCAAGTATTTCCGAGCAGAACATTGTTTCTTTTACCTACATCAAAGGAAAATTGTGTGTGTTTGGGTTCTTTCAATCCTTTTGAGTCCACTGATACGTCACTTGATGGATGTATTATGTTTGCTGCTTCCTGTGAGCCTACAATCATTTCAAAATAAAAGTTTTAAAGGACTCTATCAGAGTACTGCATACACAGGAAGTCATGTAGGGATTTTTGTTTGTATGCAATATACCTGGATATGGCTGAATCAAGACAAAAAGGAAATCTCTGGAAGGATGTGGAGGAATCTGTAAGTCCAAAGGAAAACAGAACAGGTGGGAAAGGAGGGCAGCCTTCTGTAGCAGAGGTTCCCAATGACCTGCTGCAATGAATGTGCTGCAGCCTTTCCTGCCAGCTCACTGCCAGCCTGGGCCTCACATTCCAGGCTGGGAGCAGGCTCTGGGCCTGGGGGAGGGCAAGACGCCTGCATAATAGTCTAGTGGGCTGAATTCAGGGGGTTCTTCAGCAGGATTTTAGGGTATTGCTACCCAAAACCGAGGAGCAGTCCAATCAGCACGCAGGGCATTGTGTTCCCAGGAAGGTCCCCACAGACCGGAGGCGCCCGCCCCAGAGTCTCTTGGAATATGGATGCTGCAGCACAGGACAAGGGGCTTTGTGCCACAAGATGCCCTCTGGGCTTCAGTGTTTCTATGAGCATGTTTCTATTCCCATGGTACGGTCTTTGCACAGTAACATTTCTTTGGTTTATTCTTATTTCACAAGTACTGCAAATCCATTGTCGAGTTTTAGTATGCCCAGATTTTTTTTTTAAAAAGAGGAGGTAAAAGTACACCCCTCTAATCCCCTACTACTAATATCTAGTTGCGTCCCTCTCCTAGCTCTCTTTTAATGCATAAACTTATGCTTTCTGAACTTTTAAAGACCACAGGGTTGATAATGTGGATATATCCTCTCTGTTAATCACTTTATTAGGATTTTTCAAACTTTCCAATGGGAGCATCAGTGCACTCATTTTGCAGGCTAGCCTCTCCAGGCTGGGCCTGAATAGGTGCCTCAGGCAATTTCCACTATGCACCATGAGCTTTCACAAAACTCAGCTCCTTCCCTCCTAAACAAATCTAATCATTGCGTGGCACACGGTCTTTTGTCATTGAGAATAACTGGAAACATCTCGTTTCTGAAGAGTCTCAGGAAAATCAAGTCTTCATAGAGCCGGGGAGGTCTCACCCCTCACCCTTGCTAACCCCTGCCCCTCCCAAGCTGACGCCTCCTGTGACAGCCGGGACTGCTTTGGAGACTGCGGTGCTGGTGGAGCGGTGACATGGCCTCGTTTCGCAATCCAGAAGAACTAACATGGCCTGTGGGCGGGGCCACCAGAGCCCCCGCCCCCTTGCTGTGCTCTCCTCCTCTCACCTGGGAACAGAGGACACCCTCGCTCAGGTCTCCTATCACGCACACTCTCGTTTTCAAACACAGCACTGCTCCCCAAGCAGCTTTCCTGCCACACCCTTCCAAGACCAGAACTGGGATGCAGCTGCAGCTGCTGCCCCTAAGGGCCCCTTACCCCCTCACCCCAGTGCGCTCTGGCTGGGGGCCTGGTCGGGAGCACTGGCTGGGCAGCCAGACTGTGCATGTCCAAGTCCCCTGGCCCCTGGGGTATATCCTGCGTTCCGATACCCGTCTGCAAGATGTGAGTTGCAAGAGCCACTCCCTCGGGGGGTAACGAGGCATCGGCATGCGGGGGCGGAGGCCAGTGTCGCTCCCAGCCACCGGGTCGGGCTGAGCCGCGAGTGAGACCATGACGTGGCCAGGCCTCTGTGGCGTCCTGCCCGGGTGCGCTCCTGCCCGCTTCCCCAGCCCCTGCTGTCCCCTCCTGCCCACCCTGCCTCGCAACCCCTGGTCTCCCGAGTCCTCTGAGCCTCAAAACCTCCGCGCTGGCTCTTCCCTCTGCACGGAACAGTTTTAAATGTCTTCTTTTCACCAGCTCATCTCGGGGGTTGCCTTCTCCCCCACCCCCATGATTCTCTAGTGCATTTGTGGGTTTTATTATCTTTATAGACTTATGTTCCTCTAAAATGCTCTTGGTCCTTTGTTTCCCTGTTTGTAGCTTTTCTCCTCCCAGCAGACAACAGGCCTCCTGAGGGAGGGGCATCTCCAGTGCCTACCCAGAAGCGGGCATCTAACAGGCAGGTGAGAAAATACTTGTCGAATGAATGAATGACTCTCCGGGCCTCAGTTTTCTCCTGTGTCCAATGGGGTTAATAGTACTTGGACTCAAGGTTGTGGCAGGAATTAAATCAGGTGAGGCTTGTGAGGCTGGTAAGGGCTGTGCCACCTTGGGGCTCAATCAGCGTTAGCTGCTGATTTGATTGTCTTGCTGTGGGTCAGAGAAATCTGCAGCTACCTAGAGCACATGGTGAGAAGAGAAACGTGGCAATGGAGGAATGGAGTACGAGAGTGAGCACTGGGAGGTGGGCCAGGACCCTCGTCCAGGGTGAGGCTGCAGTGGAGGGAGAAAGAGGAATGGTGGGAACGGAGGAGGGCAGCAGTGTTTTAAGGCAACTTTCTGTAACTCAGGTGCGGGGCTGAGCAAAAGGAATCCTAAAATGGCATCGAGCATCAGCAGGAGACACCCAGAAAGGACAGATAAACGAGAACAAATTTCTTCTCTCTTTGGAGGCAGAGGTTGAAAATAACCCCTCTGAAACAAATGTTTTTCCACTTGCCTATTTTGTGTACTGGAAAAGGACTCATGGCACAGAACTGATGGGGGAAACACCTTCTAAACTCTCAGTGCTGAAGCATTTCTTCTTGATGAAGAAGGCACAAGGAAGCGTGGGGGGAAGAAAGATACAGCTGAGTTTGCGTCTTTCTCCCCTCGGCGGCCTCACTACTCCACCAGGAACCACTGGTTCTCCTGGGACTGTGTGATTTAAAGGGTCGCCTTTAGACTTTTGCGCCTGTGGGTTTTGCACGGGTGAGCTGCAGGTGCCCAGGTGTAATTGCACGTCGGATGCTGGTGCCTGGCTGACAACGCTTCTTTCCTTTGGAGGAAAATGCCTCATCACACCCACACACACAGTGGAGGGCGGCTCCCCTCCTCTCCCACGCCTCTCCCCCACCATCCCTCCAAATGATGCAGGTGTGCTTGGCAACCACCTTTTGAACAACTGGGCACAGTGGTCTGTTTCCAGCATAAAATCTGGGCAGGGAGCCTGGGTGAGGCGAGTGAAAATCACCAAGTGCCTTGGGCAAGGCAGGGGCAGATGGAGGGAAGAGGTAAAGCTGTTGTAAGCCTAGAAGAGGGGCCCCCTCCTGCGCGCCACTGCCACCCCTCCCCTCCTGTTCTCCAGCTGCCCCAGAGGCCGGTGGCCTGGTGCGTGGACCTCACCTCCCACCGTGGCTCGGGGTGCACCACCCCGGCCAGGCCGTGCCATCTGCTGGGAGCCCCCACCCAGCGCAGGCCCACCTTTCCGGGAGAAAGGGAGTGGGGAAGCCACGGGGAAGTTCCCATCGCATGCTCTGAGTCAGGAGCCTTTTCATGAGTCGAATGAGAGGACAGTGTTGGGGGGGAGGTGCTGGCCGAGGCACGTTGGGGTGCCCAGGAGAAGACACATGCACCCCCACATCACACCCTCTCCCCTCACCCACCTTGCTCTCTCCCCGGCTCTGTCCAGGAGATCAAAGAGAGTTGCATTTTCTCTTCCCCTCTCCCCAAAACGCATCCTGCCAGGGACTTAATTCTCAGCCTCTGGACCGAGGGCTGAATGGGCTTTTCTCCTCAGCCCACATCCTCTGGCAAGCAGCAAGTGGAACACAGAATGCAAATTTGAAGTAATCTGTAATGGAATGGTGAACAGAAATTAAAATCCATATATTTTAAGATGCAATTTGGAACTTAATGTGGTTTTCTCTCTTTTTTTTTCCCCCAAGTAGAACTATTCTTAAATCCATTAGTGTTCTTTAAGTCTCATAGCTAAATTTACTTGGATTACTTTCTCGGTTAACATTTTACCAGGGAAATCTTCACAAACGCAAAGACGTCGCAAGAACAGTAGAATGAGTCTCAGGCATCTCTCCATCACCCAGTTTGATATCTGGAGCACTTCTCAAGCTCTTAATTTTAAAGTTCTCATTTTCTTTTCTAAAGTGAAATCAGATAGCATTGCCCAGTTTTTCTGCTTAGAGGCCCTGTGTTTTCCCCGAATTTGTAAATTACCATGTCCTGTCTGTCAACGCAGAAAAGTGAAGAGAAAGTCACTGCCCTGGGTGTGTGGTCCTGAGCCCGGGCGAGGAGAGCACCGCCAGCCCCCCACGGCCCTCTGCAAGCGCCCAGGGCTCCTCTCCCACCCCAGGTAACTGTTTTGTGGCTGGGGACAGCCTTCTCCTTCACGGAGAGCCTATGAGATGCTCCTGGCAGATCTCTAGGCTCCGGGAAGGAGCTCGCACAGCCTGGACTCGTTTTACCTGTTCAGATGTGACCTTAAGGAAGTTGTGTAAGCCTTGACCGGCAGGCAGGGGCCCTGTTACACTCAAAGAGCAGCAGGAGGGGTCTTGTGTCACCTGCTTTGAGATGCGTCTCCTGAAAAGCACAGACTGGAAAGGAGGAGTCTTCAGGTGATGCAGGAATTAAGCAGAGGAAGGGCTGGCAAACCTCAGTGTGGTTTGGGATGGGAGGGCTGTGGGCTGACGATGTGGATGAGCCGGAAGGGACCTGCACGGGCCCTCGGGGCTTTCGCTCGTATAGAAGCAGCAAGCCAGCCTGCTCGGGTGGGCTGGGAGGGCACTCTGTGCACGCAGCTCCTGCACTGCCCTCGTTCTGTAGCAAGGAAAAGACTGCAGCTGCTCCGGGCTGCCGCATGTCAGCCTGACGGGCAGAGCTTTACTTAATAAAAACCAAAGCACACAAACCTGGGAAAAACAAAACATCTTACATGTCCCAATTAGGCAATTAATTATATGAATTCAAATGGTCCATGCACTGGAGCACCAGGCCACCATTCAAAAGTGATAATGAAAGGCTAAAAATGTTGACTTGAAAAAGTTTCCAGGTGATGTTGTTCAGGTAAAAAAGAAGTTGTTAAGAGGTGTAAGATCTAATTTTGTGATCTGTGTACATCCCTACCTTGATATTTATTTGCACATAGAAAATAGTCAAAAAAGGTATAAAAGTGAAATGCTAACATGGATATATATGTGTGTGTCAGGGTTTGGGTTTATCTTCACTTCATTATAACTTTCTATATTCTCTGTATACACGCGCACATGCACACACGCATATCATAATAAATATACATTTTATATAGAGAAAGAGCACATCTTGAATGGAAAGTAGCCTCCAAATATTAGAAGAAGGGGGAGAGTGACAATGGGATGGGCATTTTATCAGGAAACAGACCAGGGGAACATTCAGGAAATTCTGTTTCTTACAGGCTGCCCTGTATCTCCCTTCAGCTCTCACATTAAACTGTTTTCCATAAAGCTCTTTATCAAATTGAATTATGTTTTCCCTAAGCATGTCTGCCACTTCTCAGCACCTGTCAACTCTAATATAAGAATCAAAACCAACCTTTTCTGATCCCACCCATGTCTCATTATCTTTGCTTTTACAGCTGGCTAATCCAAGAATGCTCTCTCTCCTTTGCCTGTGGGTTTAGTGGTAATGGAAACTGCAAAAGAAAAGGAATGGTTGTAACCATAGTGGCCAGGGATTCTGCCTAATGCTTGCTTCCCTTCTATTCTTTAAGGCTGATCTGAAGCCGCAGCAGGTGGCCTGTCTTAGGGTCGGCCATCCATTCCCCTTTGTGAAAGGTCAGCTCAGCCTTCCGGAACTTTATTTGGGAATCAGGAATGACTGGTTCAGAGAGGTCCTCTGCCTTTCGGTGGAACAGAAAGAAGCAGCTCAAATCAGAGGGGTGTGGATTCTGTGGCAAAGGAATCTATTACCTAAATTAAGCCCTTTTGAACCATTTTTAATGGTGATAAATTGGCAAAGTTGTTAAATGAGACTGAGACCATAACTCACGTTGGATGATATGAAGAAGAATTTAATTTAGCTGTACTTCCTTAGAATAATCCCAGGGAAAAAAATCACAAACGGAAAATAGTGGTTCTATAAGAGAATGAGTTTCAGAATTGGAGAATTAACTGCCTTAAGACAATAGTGAGTACTTAAGTTCCCCGTGAAATTGCAGCAATAAATCATTTAGAGGCAAAGTAAAATTTTCTCCAGTGGGTCCACTTAATGACTGACAAATTTAAAAGACTATCCTGGACCATGGAAGACACTTGAAGATGTTTATTTGCTTAGGAGGCTGGACTGGGTTAATTCTGTTCAAACCTATGTAATGTTGAGCTTTTAAACTTTTCATCAGTTTATTTTTCCAATAAATCCAGATCAGATGTAATCCTCTCTTAATGGACTAGAGGATTAGAGACACTTTGGGGGACTTAAAGCCACATGGCCAGTTATGGAAGGCTGGTCTATGGACCCCCATGAGGTCTATCGAAGAACTGGCCACCGGCCCCTGTTATCAGAACCCCTTGGGGCCCTGCTCCAAATGGACCGAGCCAGAAGTTCTGCGGGGGAGCAGAGGAATCTAACTTTAAGAGCCCCTTACGTGGTCTTCCTGCACCTGGAAGCTTGGGGCTTGTGGATGTGCTGGGTCGAATCTTCCTTCCTCTGCAGCAGAGGTTGCAAAGCGCCAGAAATAGATATTTTAGGTCTTGGAGGTCACACAGCTGTAGAAAGTGTGAACAAATAAAAAAAGTGTGAACAAATATAGAAAGTGTGAAAAGCAGCTGTAGAAAGTGTGAACAAATGGGCAGGGTTGCATATCGATAAATCTTTATTTACAAAAACATTGTCTTCTATTTTTTTTTTCTTTTTTGCCAGCCTCTGCTTTATAGGCAGCCTCCCTCAGACTGTAGCTTCATATCATCATCATCATCACCATCATCACCATTACAATTATCATCACTGTGTTTGGGAATAGTCACAGCGGCACATGTGCTTAGGATGTTCTTAGATCTCAGTGTACCCCGCTCTTGCCTCTTTGGATTGTTGCCATCCTCTTTCTCATGGTGTCTAAATTGTCTGGCCTTCATTACTCATCCTAGGCATCCATCTGGGTGGGCGAGAAGATTCTCTCCAAGGCTCCAAGGTCTTATAGAGAAAACATAGACTGCTCCACCCCCAAAATCTTAAGGAAATTGTGCTAATGCCTGGCCCGTGGCTACTGCCAGGAGAAGCCCCCTGAGCCTGGACTCCAGCCAATTATTCTGCCATAAATTCCATTCCCAACCCCCTGCCCATGTCAGGTGTTACTAAGTCTTCATTTCTGGAGGACAAACTAAAGTTTAATTCAACAGTCTGCTGTTCTTTGAAGAAGCACATCTAATGCTTGCAGGTGGCTCAGCCACCCCACCTCCATCTAAAACATCACGTCTGGATGGATTTCCATCTCTCGCCAGCGAGTGGCCCAAGTAAAATATCCCTCAACTAAGACCGTACACAATCGAGGGCAGAGGTTCTCAGACATTTCCTCTCAGGCACAGTTTTGTGAGGACTCGAATCTATCAGTATCTTCAGTTGAAGAAATCGAAAAAACTCAAAGCACCACTTGGCAAGTCAACAAGCACCAAGTGGAATCTGCACCATGGTGGGACAGGGCTGACATCGCGTCACCACACTGGGCATTTGACGGGCCTCTGGCGCTTCACCAACTTCCCTGGCCATGCTCTTACACATTCACAAGGCAGCGTTTCCCTCATTGCAGTAAATATCTCTGATCTTTCACGGGGCCAGCCTAATTGTTCCTTCACCACTCACCACTTTGCTCACAGCAATTTGAGAATCAATATAAAGGGTACTGTCTGCCACCCCCCACCCCCCCAGCTCAACAGTACCCCCAAAAGATGCATCCGGTTATAGCAAAACAAATTTTGCATATTCACTGAGGTTTGTGGGTGCCTTTGAAGAGGGTTGCTATGGCAATAAGATGAGAATCGATGACCCAATGATTATTGGATCTTGGGGGAATCAGAGCTAGTCAAACACTTTTTCATGGCTCCTGGTCCCTTAAAATTCAATAAAAAGGGTAAGTGAATTGAATTAGTTTCTCTGGAAGTTCAGAAAGGGAAAGAAGCTGATGTTTCTCGACCAGCGACCGTGCCTGAAATTGTGCGGAACATTTTCACACACCATTTCAGGAAATGCACACTCAGACTCTGTGCAGAGGACGTTATCATGCCTCCCACTTTGTCAAGGCCAGTGGAGCCTAAGCAGATCACACAGCTAGCAAGGGAGCCATCCTGCAGAGCCCACGCCATCCCCTCTTAAATGAAGGTCTCCAGGACATCTGCATCTCATTCAGCTCCACACTAGCCCTGAGAACCAGGCAAGGTGCACACTGGTGATGCAGCAGATAAAGGAACGTGCAGAGGGGGCAGTCTCTGGCCAGGGCCCAGGAGCTCCTCACGCCAGGTGCTCCGGTGAAGTCACCAAGGCCAGGGCTTTGGAGAGAGGTCCCCTGAGATCTGAATACAGATTCTGACACTTCCTATGTGACCTTTAGCAAGGTACCCAAACTTACCCAGAAAGCATTAAATGAAATCCTGTATGAATGTGCTTGGAGCAGTGCTTGGTAGAGAGGAGGGACCCTTTAAAAGAGTGGGATCAGTATCTGCATTGTTTGAATGACCGTGCTTATTTTTCTTTAGGGGGTGTATCAGTTTCCTGCAGTTGTTGTAACAAATGGCCACAAACTGGTGGCTTTAGATAACAGAAATTTCTCTCTCACTGTTCTGGAGGGCAGAAGGGTGAGGTCCACTTGTCCACAGGCCTGGGCTCCCCTGGGAGCACTTGGGGAGTTCTTCTTTACCTCTCCCAGCCACTGGAGGCTCCAGGTGTCCCTTGGCTTATGGCTGCCTCACTGCCATCTCAGCCCCGTCTTCATTTGAACTTCTCCCCGTATGTCTGTCTTGGAAGGATATAGGTAGTTACATTTGGGGCCCACTTGGATATTCAGGATAGACCCCTCCTTTCGAGGTCCTTTACTTAATCACACATTTACTATATAAGGTAATAGTCACTTTTGCCATAAAGGTAATATTGATGGGTCTGGAGGCTCAGACATGGACATACTATTTTCAGGGGCCACAAAACCACCCACCATGGGAGGGTGGGAAGTGGAAAATGGAGAAGACAGACGGAGAGGCCAGAGCTATGTGTTTTAAAGATGTAAAAGAAAAAAGAAAGAGCTTTAGGGTTTGACCATTTAAGGGGCTGAGCAGGACTGTCTCCATGCCTGAGCTGTTCTGTGCCAGTGGGCTGTGAGTGACTGGGAAAGGAGCCAGCTCTCCAGCCCCAGGCTCAGGGACCACGTTAGACCGAGTCCATGCAGGCAGAACACAAGAATAATTTCCTGAAAGACCCCAAATTGTTTCACGTGACCCAGCATCTCATTTCTTCATAGGGGCCTCTGTAACTCAGCATTTGAGTGGATGTATCTCTTCAGGGGTGCTTATGGAAGCACATTTTCTACTGGAGGCATGCTAGGGTCCCCAGGGAACTCTCCTTTTACTTGTTAAGGCAGGAGACATATTAACAGTTGGTGCAAGAGGCACCCCATCAATGAAGGGTTCTCCCTGCTGACTCCCTAGATGCCTATTAGTGTGGTGTATGAGAGACACCCCAGCCTTAGCAGAAATGAACAGGTCAGCAAAAATGAAGCTCATCTAATTGAAATGTAAATAAAGTTGGAATGATGTTTCTCAGTCTCTGGGCCTAAACACAGCAATGCTGCCACACATGTGGGTGCTAAAAGGAGGGGCTTTTAGGATGGCATGAGTCCAGGAAGCAGCCACTCAGGGGCTTGATTTCTACGTTTCAAAAACTTCTGGTAATCGAGCATTCCCTAATAAGGCAACAGTTAAAAATGGAGTCACTGTTTCAGCAAACAAATCAGATCTCAAAGAATTAACTTAATAAAGTGTGTGTGTGAAGGAAAGTAGAAAGGTATCAAACATTATGAAGAGGCCTAAAGACATAATCCCAGCTGCTCCACAGTGACAGACCCCAAAGCTCATCTCTTACCAGGCAGGGGTCTGGGACGGGGCATCCCGCAGCAAAGCAGGATCCAGCGTCCTTTTGTCTTCTGGCTGCATCTCTTCTAGGGCAGGAATGGGCGCGTAGGGCCTGCAGGCTGAATCCAGCCTGTGGCTTGTTTTTGTAAATAAAGTTTTATTGGAACACGACCATGTTCACTTGCTAATGTTTCATCCACGGCCACTTTCATGGTACACCACAAGGGTGCGTAGTTGCAGTTGAGACTGCAGGGTCTGCCAAGCCTAAAATATTTACTATTTGTCCTGTGCTGGTTTGATGCTGTGACATACCCTAGAAAAGGCCAGGGTCTTTTAGTCCATCCCTGTGGGGGCAGAACTACTGTGGGTGGGATCTTTGATTAGGTTGTTTCAATGGAGATGTGAATCACCCCATGCAAGGTGACTCTTCATCCTTTCCTGGAGCCTTTATGAGGATAAAAGACAGAAATGTCAAGACAGCTTGGAGAAAGAGAATCCCCAGAAACACAAAAAGGACCCACAGGAGCTGAGAGAAAGAGCCACTGAAGCCAGAACCTGAAGGCAACATACCTGAGAGAGAAACGACTAGCAGACCCCAGCCATGTGCCTTCCCATGAGATAGGGGGACTCCAGAAGCCAGAAGCCTTTCTTCAGAGAATGTGTCTTCCTCTTGATGTCTTAATTTGGACAATTTCATGGACTTAGAACTGTAGAATTGTAGACTAATAAATCCCCATTGGAAAAGCCAACACATTTCTGGCATATTGCATTCCGGCAGCTTTAGCAAAACTGAAACATGGCTCTTTAGAGAAAACAAAAATGCTGGCTCCTGTCCAGACCTCAGCCTCTTCAGTGGGAAGGGAGGAGGGACTCATGGTTTCTTAGTGTTAACCACACTCGGGCCTTTGGAGCAGGAGCCAAGCTCAAGCCTGCTAGACACAGATGCTGAGAAGCAAGCCCTAGCACCCCCTCCCCAGCACCCCCCTGGCCCTGGATGCCTGCTGGCACTCACACCCCGCACCGCTGATCCACCCCACTCAGCTGCCAGGACGCTGTAAATCATAGTGCGGCAGTGAAGCACATGGGCTTTGTTCTAGTTTGCTGGCTGCCAGAATGCAACACACCAGAGATAGATTGGCTTTTAATAAAAGGGGATTTGTTTTGTTAGTTCTTCAGAGGAAAGGCAGCTA
>PVIY010024231.1:0-38295 GCA_004026745.1 Myrmecophaga tridactyla | reverse complement strand
AGAAGAATTATGTAAGATAGTTCCTAAAATGAAAATAGTTTTCCAAATATTTTGTGAATTAAGCAAATTATTATCAACCATAAGTGAGATTATGAATATGCACTTATTAAATAAATTCTTTTTCTTTTCTTAGTAAAGTCTACAAATTTTTTTCCACTTCCCCCAAATTAAAAGCTTTTTCTTTTCAGATTTACATAAATCACTGGTTTTCACATTTTTTTCTAGGATTCCTTTGCACTCTTAAAAATTATTGAGGACTTCAAATAGATTGGTTTATATGAGTTACATTTGTTGATATTTACCAAATTAGGCATGAAAAATAAGAACTGCTAACTATGTTTTTAAAAATTTAAAATAATGACAATAAACATATTAACCTTAAGTAACATATTTGATGATATAATAGTTTCAAAAAACGTTATTAAAGAAAGTGAGTTGTTTTATATTTAAAAAATTATTTAATATCTGATTTAATAGAGGAAAGCATGCACCTCATTATCTGTTTCTGCAATCATTCTGTCGAGGTACGTTGTTTTGTTATATGAAATAACCAACACTCACATAAATATGTATTTGGAAATATGTATTTTCAGTTAATTGTGGATATTGTTCTTTGATACTATAACAAAACTCACTAAGTGGTGACTTCTTTAAAGTCAGGCCCAAAGTGGAATCTAAAACCATATCTGAACTTGTTGTATTCTTATATTCAAGTCCTTTGGTCTATCTTAACTTTTGAATGGACATTTTGCCCATGCCTGAATGTGCAACATTTTAGAAACTATTGGCTCACTTACTAATATATAACTTCTTGATTTTAACACATTCCACTATATATATTTTAAGATAGCATTAATTAATATCAAACCTTAACTCACAAAAATAATCTTCTATTTGGAAACTATTAAGTGCACTGTTGCACATAAAATTTTTCCAAAATTTTAATTTTTACTTTAAAGTTTGAATTTTATAGTTAGTTGAAAAAAAATACTGTCAGCTGTTTTTCTTGCAATGAAAATAGTATTATGCCCTGGATCTACTGGGATGGTTCTTGGGTCCTCCAGAGATCCACAGACCTCCTTATAAAAATAGTGATAGATACTGCATTTATTCTATTGCTTAATAAATGACCTATTTATAGTAACCATTTTCAATATTAATTAATATAAATTACAAAATAAAAATGTCCCTTAATAGCATTCATTAAAGGATAAGGAAACTCTTCTAAGAATGAGAGGAAGAAGATGTGTTTCACAGTATACTATTCTTTGTTTCTTGACCAGGCAAAGTTGATTGTGTTTTTAGAATGGAAGTTGTTTCATGGTTAAACTGCCAATTTACCTGAGATTCCTCATAGCAAACAACAGATTTCAAATTTCAATTTCACTTCTATTACATATGAGCAATTGTGTGTCTGTATCCTGAAAAGCAACAATTTTTTTATTTATTCCTTATTTTCTTTCTCCTATGAAACCAAAACAATATGAAATTTATAATGGGAGGTCAGTACAAATAAGACATACTTTTGTATAGAACTAAAATTAGCTTACATAATTCTAGTATTACTTTGCTGCAAAACAAGCTACAACATATGTTCCATATATTGATATGCTAAATATAGATATTTTTAAAGTCTTCTGTGTTGCTTCCTGGGAGCTGAGAATTGTAACATGAACAGTGTATTCTTTCATATAATTGAAAATGATAACTTATAAAATGAATTTGATAATCCATTATGGAAATCAAGTCTGTAAGTCATATTATTTTATTAGCTATCAAAGGAAAATATTTTGAAGGATATGGTTTAAATTTCCAATTCTAATCAATGTAGTACATGGGTCCTAAACTATGTATAGGTATATAGTTATAATACCTCTGATAGATTTGTTTTAAAAAGAAGATGATTCTGCAAAATGATTTTGAAAAATATTTGCAAGTACAGTATTGCATTTATTCTATCTACAAGAGTACGAATTAAAGCAGAATTTTATTTTAAATACTCATAAGTGGTACATATCTAAGTGATATTGAGAAATAGAACAGATGACAGGCTGATTTCGTACAACTATGCAATTAAAATAATTTGTTCTGGCTGTTTTCATAGGATAGAAGCCCCTTAACCTTAATTTTTTTACAATTTCAATGAGATATATAATTAATTGATGCCAAATTTATTTACTCACATATGAAAATAATCTGAAGATAACAAAAAGCATTTCACATAGATTATAAAAAACAACAGTAGTTAACTAGGCATATGCTAAATTGTAAGGACAATTAGTAAAAAATGAAAAAACCCTAGTACTCCAGTATTTTCTTTTAATTGCTTTTCTTTCAATCTAGGTGTTGCTTTATCCTGTAGAGCAACCTCTGTTTGTTCCATTTCCATAGAAGAGCAAATCTGGAAATCAGTAACAATGAATTACAATAAATTATTATCAATATTCAGGTTAAAGTATCATATTTTAATTTTTACTTCAAAACCTCCAATTATTTGATACCTGTTGTATTTATGTAATTTGACCTACTCGCTACTATTGTTTCTTTCCACTTTTTTTCTGCATTAATGGTCCCTAATTAGTAGAAAAAAATTATTCTTTATCTAAACTCTTCCATTTGAAGGCCAAATTAAATGGAAATTTTCTCTCAAACATACAAATAAGTTATCTAATTTTTACCATTTTAATGGGAAAATGAGGAGTTGGATTTATGAGGAAAATGGACTGTTCATGGTCAGTAAGTTTGTATGTATATGTCTATATTTATTTTTATTTTTTTGTATTCATTGTATCTTTAATGAACACCTATTTTACACAGATCCTTGGAATACACTTGATAGTTAAGAGTAGAGTGGAGGGCGGCTGCCGTGGCTCAGCAGGCAGAGCTCCGACCTGCTGTGCTGGAGGTCTGGAGTTCGATCCCTGGTGCCTCCTGCCCATATGCAAATTAAAAAAAAAAAAAAAACAATAGAGTGGAACCCAGAATTCAGAATAATTACAAGCTACTGGAGAAGTCAGTTTTTACCAAATATTCACATAAATTCACACAAATGTAAAGTTCTTCTATGTTATGTACTTTTTGAATAATACATCATCATATTGGAACATGTAACAGAATTAGCATATTAGGAAGATCAATCATGTTCACCTTAGGAAGATGCAATTGAACTGATATCTGAAATTTGAGGACAAGTTTAATAACTAATAAAATGTTATGTAAAAGTAGGAGAAAACAGTACTGCATTCAGATGAAACAGCATAGGTAAAGTCACTCTGGCATGGAAACTAAGAGATAGCAATGTGACTGTAGTGGAGAGGTGAAAAGTGATAGCTACTGCAGGAGGCAGTGGTAGAAAGAGACAAGAAAAATGCATAGAAGTTAGCAATTAGTTAGTAATGGGAGTATACAGTAGAAAGATTGCTCCATTATGACTCCTAAGTTTCTAACATTTTTAAACAATTAGATGAATTCACAGAGATAGAGAATGTTGGAAGAGGATTTGAGTTTATTTTTGGAAGTGGGGAGACAAAAAAGAGCCATGGGAAAGGGAATGAAAAGCTTCAGCAATTTTGAGTTATTCTTTAAGAATCTACAAAGAAAATGAAAGTGGCTGATGACTATAAGAATCTGGAATTCAGTGGAATGATCTTGGTTTAATAGGCAAATTTGAGAGTCATCCTTGTAGTAATTAAAATAGAAACTTTGAAGTTCAAATATTTTCCCACTAAAAGAGTAAATTATGACGGTCTTAGGATCCTTGGGGAATTCCAATGGATTGGGTCCTGAAAGGAAACAGAGGTGCTAGTGGGACCAGGAAGAGCCCCAGGAGAGAATTGTGGTAAATGTTTCAAAAAGGAAGGGTTCAAAAGTGAATATGTCACAAGATCAATTAACAGGGAGTGGAAAATATCCACTGGCATTAGACATAAACTAGTTAACTAAAATATTAATGTGAGGGTTTTCTTAGGAGTGATAGAGTGAAAGCCATTTCAGGGTTACGGATGAATGAATGCAAAGAGTTTGAAACCAAGAAAGCATAATAGGGATCGCATTTTTCAACTAGGCCAGCTTTACTTTCCAATATTAAATTAAAATAGTAGTAGTTTTCAGTGATTAAACATTTAACATATGTTGAATATGACATGGGAAATTCAGGAAGAGAAACTTTTTGGAGATGAAATATCAAATCAAAATCTTTAACTTGTAGAATTCTGTTCAGAGTCATATTTATTTTTCTATGAATATAATATATGTTTAACTACTAATTTTAGCAACCTACATTAAACAAAAGCAATGTAGCATTATTAGTACTATTCCTGAGATAATTTTCAATATAATTAACACATTCTGCAGGAAGAATTACTTCTGGAAAAAGCTCCAGTATGAAGAATGGATAAATATTAGGTTAAGAAAATGACGCATTACTGTAACTCAGAATATCTAGCTAGAATTTGCTTAAAATTTTGATTTTAAGTCATATATCTAATATCATATAATATAGAATTTTAGATGTCATTCCGAAAACAGTTGCATGCACATTTAAATGTATGAATATGCATGTGTATACACGTGCCCAAAAGTTTTAGAATAGCTTTTAAATTTATTATCTTATATTACCTCTTTATTTGTGAAGTACATTGTATGTATTGCTAGGTTGTTTCTTTTATCATTTGTGGAAAAGTTTTATTTTTTATAAATCCCTTGATATCAACTGTATTATAGTTTCCTACTGATACTGAATGTCACTTAATTGGTACTTTGATTTATCACAGTCTTCCATTAAAATAAAAATTAGGAATTAATTTGGATCAGAAAAAATTAGCCATAGGTTCTGCATAATAAAATATACTAAAGGAAAATAACAAAGATTAGAGATGAAATAAATGCAATAGAAAACAAACAAAAACAATAGAGAAAATTAACAAAACCAAAGATTGGTTCTTTGTAAAGATCAATGAAATTGACAAACCATTAACTGAACCAACAAAGACTCAGTATTGACTCAATTTTTTTAACTAGAAATTATTAAGATCTTCTACTGCTTCTTGATTCATTGTAGGTGTTTTGCATACTTCTAAGAATTTGTTCATTTCACATAGGCAATCTAATTTATGAGTGTACAGTTCATTCATAGTATCCTTGTGCTGGTTTGAAAGGAAGTATGCCCCCTAAGAAAAGCCATGTTTTAATATAAATATCATTTCATAAAGGTAGAATAATCTCTATTCAATACTGTATGTTTGAAACTGTAATCAGATCATCTCCCTGGATGATGTGATTTAGTCAAGAGTGGTTGTTAAACTGGATTAAGGGATGACATGTCTCTACCCATTTGGGTCAGTCTTGATTAGTTTCTGAAGTCCTATAAAAGAGGAAATATTTTGGAGAATGAGAGGTTCAGAGAGAGCAGAGAATGCTGCAGCACCATGAAGCAGAGAGTCCACCAGCCAGTGACCTTTGGAGATGAAGAAGGAAAACATCTCCCAGGGGGCTTCATGAAACCAGAAGCCAGGAGAGAAAACTAGCAGATGGCGCCTCCATGTTCGCCATGTGCCCTTCCAGCTGAGAGAAGGCCAGACTGTGTCCACCATGTGCGTTCTACTTGAAAGAGAAACCCTGAACTTCATCGGCCTTCTTGAACCAAGGTATCTTACCCTGGATGCCTTAGATTGGACATTTCTATAGACTTGTTTTAATTGGGACATTTTCTCGGCCGTAGAACTGTAAACCAGCAACTCATTAAATTCTCCCTTTTAAAGGTCATTCCTTTTCTGGTATATTGCTTTCTGGCAGCTAGCAAACTAGAGCAATCCTCTTCTGATCCTTTTATTTCAGTGGGGTCATTACTAATCCTTTTCATTTTTAAATTTCTGTTATTATACTTTCGATTTTATTCTTTGTTGGTCGAATTAATGATGTGTTAAATTTATTGACCCCCCTACCTTAGACCTTAAACAAAACCAACTCAAAACAGACCCAAGGCATAAACATAAGAGCTTAAAACTCTAAACTTTATAGTAGAAACTGTGAGGAAGCCTCTACAGGACCTTGTGATAGGCACTAGTTCCTTAGACTTTATACCAAAACAGAAGCAATGAAAGAACAGTAAAAAAGTGGACCACATCAAAATTAAAAGTATTTATGCCTCAAAGAACTTTATCATGAAAATAAATGACAAAAACATAATGGAAGAAAATATTTGGAAACCTTGTGTCTGATTTTTTTTAACATATAGAATATATAAACAGATTTTTCAACTTAACAACAAAAAGAAAAACAACCCAATTTAAAAATGGGCAAAAGACTTGAATAGACATCTCTCCAAAGAAAATACACAAATGGCCAGAAAACAGATGGAAAGATGTTCAAATCATTAGCTATCAAGGAAATTCCACAATGAGATATATTTCACACTCATTAGAATGGCTGCTACTTAATAAAAGAAGGAAAATAACAAGTGATGGTGATGAAGAAAGGATGTGGAGAAATAGAAACACTCAGTCTTTGCTTGTGACAATGTAAAATGATGCAGTCACTGTACAAGACAATTTGGTGGTTCCCCAGAAGGCTAAGTATAGAACTACCATATGACACAGCAATTCTACTACTAAGTGTATGCCAGGATTTCCCTGGAGAACAGGAAAGAAGAAGGGGTGCTGCAAAAGATTAAGAGACAACAGACACAAGAAGTTAATTAAGTGGGGTCAGGGGACTCAAGCTTATCAGGAGCAAGAGTCCAGAATAAACTGACATCCATGTACTTATTGTGCTCTTACACAAGAACTGCTTTAGGGAGTATAATCAAAGCAAGATTATTTTTGAATATCTGTCATGCTTGCAAAGCAACAAAGTTTAGTTCACAGTTCCTGGGACTTATCAGAAAGTTTTCTATTTAGGTCTCTTTGGGCTCTTCAGTCAGAGTCCTTGAGAGCAGAGTGAACATTAACTAGCCTGCCCAAAACTGAACAGGCAGAACCATCCCACACTAAGGACAGATTAAACAAGATGCAGCCCAGGTCAGACCTCATTCCACAGATACCAGGGGGGCCTTGCCTCCCCGGGTACTTTGCCAACAGTCAGAGGTCTGCTTCATGTAAAGCCTGACCTGGGCCCCAACAAGTATATACCTCAAAAATTGAAAACACATACTTAAACAGATATTTGAACACTAATTTTCACAGTAGCTGTGGCAACCCAGGGGTCAAGACCCCTCCCTTAGGGAAAAAAATGAATCCTTGAACATTTACTGGCTGCATGACCAGAGCACAGACAATAAGGGTTGTCAAAGTATTAAAACTCTCCTAATCACTGTTTGTAACCAGCTCTCACAAGACGCTATTGTAACCAAATCTTGTGAGACTTTTGAACTTTATAAGCTACTCCCTTCCCATTGTTGCACAGATCACTGACTTCTATTTCCCGACTGGCTGCCACTGATAAGAATCTTCTCCTGTTAGTAAGTCCTTTTTAAAAGACATTGGTAAATGCCTAGCATGTTCTTTGGTCTTGGGGCTGTGCTGAGTTGGAAAATTTGGTGAGCCCGCTGGGAGACCAAAGAGCTGCTGGTAATAAAAGGCAGAGGTACTGGGAAAGGAGTCACCCTGGGGGCATCCCAGATTGGCCTGCAATGTAGGCAAATGTAGGGAAGTGTGGCTATCCTCCTTGATAAATGGGGACCACCAAGGGAGTACTGAGATGACTGAAGCTCCCTGGCTGGAGTAATCACCCTCATGTGGCAGGCCACAGAAAAATTAAGATTTCATAAGAAAACGGAAAGCCATCAAGGTGCCACAGCTGTAGCCTGACTGCTCTTGGAGCACACACACACACACACACACACACACACACACACACACACACATATACATGTTCTGTATATGAATACATACTCTGTATATGCATACATACTCTGTATATGCATGTATTAATACACCTGCATACTCTGGCTGCCAGGCAAGAATCCAATTCATTGTTAAGTTGGCTTATAACTCAATGTAGAGAAACTTGGCCCAATGTAAGAGACATGCCACATACTTGTTCCCACTGGAATATGTTACATAAATTTCAACATGTACTGAGGGGGCTAGGAATGAAGTATGATATTTCAATTTTTTTGGACTAGATTAAAAAAAATATCTTCACAACAGACATAAAGGATGCTATTCTGCATAGTGCTCCCAATCAGTATGGAACTCTTGCATCCACTCTTAACCCAATGGAAGGGAAACCCATTTCAAGAATCACCCAAATTGTGGCCAAATTAATAGAGTCAGAATGCATATGGTGCAGAGAGGCTGAAGTCAGAACTACAGGTCATGCTCCAAGAGGGCATGACAGCCCAAAGCATGTACCATGCAAGCAGATAAAAGCCATTGGGTTGGGTCTTGCTAATGTCTTTTTTTGTATTTCTTTAATACCTTCAACCATTCTGCATCCACCCTCATGTGGGAGAAACAATAGTGAATGATTATCATGCTACTGCAAGACTATCTTCATAGCTTCATAGTTCCACTATCTGCCATGATTTGGTAGCCCCAGATTTGAAAATATGGAAACCTCTGGCAAAGGTCACTCCTTTTCATTATTTTTTTGTTAACCAGTAACTCTCTTGCAGAATTGGAAACCACCACTAAAACCATAGTGGTTCACTGCAAGAGCTAAGTATGTACATTAAGTTGGGAAAATTACAAGGGCCTGGATGCACTATCATGTTCTTTGGTATTGTTTGGTTGGGTAAGACAAAAACTATTCCCTCTGCTGTTGTTGATAAAGTGAAAAATTACCCCACTCCACATACTCCTGAACAGCTCATGGCTTTCCTTGCTCTGTTAAGTTATTGGAGACCAGGTAATACCCCATTTAATGCAGATTCTAAAACATTTGTATGGCTTAGTTAGAAAAAGAATAACAAAAGGATGACATGCTCCACAGCAGGCTGCATTTTAAAAAGCCAACCAGGCTATCTCACTGGTTCAAGCTTTATGGAGGTTGGACCCAGATGCGCTTTGCAAATTAGATGTGGCCAGTGCTGATATTGGCATGGGGAGGTTGGTGCTTATAGCAAAGGCAATAGGAAAAGCAATTTCCCATCATCTTTTGGTCTGAGTTATGATATAGCTCTTCAGAAAAACAACTGTGTACTTCCTATAATGTGTGTTTCAAGTTGAAGGACTAACTCAGAGATGCCCTGTGAAATTAAGAACTGCAGTCCCCATACAGGGGTGGATACATGACACTGCCAACAAGCCTCATGCTAGCAGTGTCTAATTAATCACATTAGTGAAAAGGAAAGTATATCTACTGTAGCACAGGATTTTCAACAACAACCCCTTAAGGGTAAATTGCACAATACCTTGAGACCGACTTCGTATGTTCAGGGATAACATTTTCCTACCATTGACAGATGTGGCAGTATACCTGAGTCTGCCTGGCATACTGATGTTTCAGCACACAGGCAACCTGCCACCTGGATGGCAGTAGCCATGCCATCTATCTTGGACAATCAAAGGTGGGACTCTGGAACTGTACAAATCAGCCAATGGGCTGAATTAAGGGCTATATGGATGTTCATTGTTCATGCATTAACTATTTGTGCTGACAGTTGGGCAGTGTACAGGGGCTTGATAGTGAAGATGGCCACGTGGAAACAAGAGCCATGGACTGTTGTTGGTCACCCCTTAGGGGAAAATGTGGGAAGACATTTGTACTGTGTGTTACAAGTGAAAGGTAACCATATCTTATGTCGTTGCCCATAAAGCTGAGTCTTTACCTGACAGTATTAAAGCAAATGCTTTAGCAAAAATTTGTAGCCTAAAGCCAACATCACACAAAGCTGCTGAATAGTTGCAAAGAAATACAGGACATCAAGAGTACCAGACTCGGTGGAGATTGGCACAGCCATTCCAGCTTCACATCACCAGACAATAAATGAAAAACTCATGGGTGCCTACTCCTCTTTTTCACTGCATTGTCCAAGGGTGCTTCTACATAAACTCAGTCACTTCAGCTGTGAGCAGATCCAGTCACCAGGAGGAAGGTAGACTATATTAAGCCTCTTCCTTTATCCAAAGGTGTAAAATATGCCTTTACAGTCATGGATATGGCCACTGGACCATTGGTGGCCTTGCCAGTAAGAAAAGTTAACCAAAGAGCTAACCAAATAGCTCAGAAAAGCTAAGTGCATACTCTGGGTCATCACTCATGTGGACAGTGATAAAGGGACCTCCTTTACTGGACCATTAACCTAAGTCTGGGCTACTAAACGTGACATCTTCTGGGCATTTCATTTGCCTAACAACCTCACAGCAATGGGATTAATTAAATTAATTGTATCTGGTCTTCACCAGCCTTGATCCATGGCCCAAGCATTTCTTCCCATCTTTGTTGAACTGGTGACAGTGGGGCCCATGCAGGTTCTATGAATTCATGTAAAAAGACCAGCAAAGCTACAACTGCAACCAAATAATGGAAATTACTTGCTCTTGGCTGCCCCACAAACATTAGAAACAGGATAAAATAAGGGGAATTGGCTGTGGTCCTGGCTGATTCCATTGAGCAGATTGGGAATACTAAGTTCATGGGGTATGGAAGTTGGCCAAAATTTAAGTTCAAATGTTGTAAATGTAGCCAACATGGGATACTCCATACCTCACATTACAGTATGTATGACTCTGGACACTTATTATATCCAATCTAACTGTGGATTTGATTCCAGATGGCTCCTTCCAATTTCAAGGGAAAAGGTTATCTAAATTCCCTTCCTATTACTCTTTCTACAGAATGCTTTTGCCACCAAATTGAAATTCATCTTTTATTCTGTTAGATCAAAAAGATTTGTTCCAATAGTTTCCCTTAAGCATCTTTCCTTTTGCTATTAGCATCATAGGAAACATCTTTCTGAAATAGGCTTCTGCAGTCATTTATGTGTTCAGTAAATCTCATGCTGAATGTGCACTGAACTGCCACTGTCAGTGCCATCAGCCTGCATTGGACTATGACCCCTGCAAATTTGATTGGTTGGAATACCCTACTGGCCTGGAAGAATTCAGCATAGCAAATCTGCAATAGAGTCTTCAATTAAGACTGAAATCATTAGGTTTTATCAATTATCAGTTCAGTGGTTTAATTTCCTTTCTTGGCCATGCTGGCAACACTTTTTAGAGGTGTTATCTCTGTGTGAGGGATCCCCAATGTTCTGTTGTCTCATACTATTGTTGTGGAATATTGATGCAATATCTATCCTTTGGTCAGTGCAAACTGCTGCACTGGGGTGGATTGTGGCAACCCAGGGGTCAGGACACCCTCACCAAGGGAAAAAAAGTGAAGCTTTCATGGCCAAAGCACAGACATTAACAGTCATCAAAGCATTAAATTCCCTTTCCCTAATCACTGCTCGCGACCAACTCTTGCAAGATTCTGCTGTAACCAATTCTCATGAGACTGCTGAAACTCCACTGTAATCAAATCTTGTGAGACTATTGAACTTTATATGCTGCTTCCTTCCTCTTGTTTGTGTGGATCACTGACTTCCTTTTCCCAACTGGCCACCATGGGAAGAATCTTCTCCTGTTAATAAGTCTCTAAAACTCATAGATAACTCTATGCCTCATGTGTTCTTTGGTCTTGGTGCTGTACTGGATTGGAATCATGGCATCATTCACAATTGCCAAAATATGGAAGTAATCAACATCTCATCAACCCGTAGTTTGATTTGATAAACGAAATGTGGTATATAAATGCCATGAAATATTGTTCAACCATAGAAATAAATGAAGTACTGGTACATGTGACAGCATGTATGAACCTTGAAGACATCATGTTGAGTGAAATAAACCAGAAACAAAAGGACAAATATTATAAGATATGAAATAATCATATGTGAAATAATTAGAATAAGGAAATTCATAGAATCAGACTCTAGATTAAAGGTTACTACAGGACAGAGTGGGGATTAGGAATAGGAAGTTGGGGATTTAAATATACTGAATGATGGCAGTGTTTCGGTGATGGATGGTGGTGATCATGCCGCAGCACTGTGAGAATGTTAACAGTGAAATATATGTCTGAATGTGATTAGAGGTAGGAATGTTGGATTGTATATACAGTAACAGAATACATTTTTTTTTTAAATCCATGGAAGTGCATGATGAAAGCAATGAACCCTCAGTTAAAGCATGGAATATAGTTAATAAAGAATTTCTAAAATGTGCTACCATCAAATTTAACAAATGTTTCACACTAATGGCATGTGTTAATAGGGTAGCATAGGAGAACCCTATATTTTATGTCAGATTGTTTTATAAACCCACAAATTTTCTGATAAGGGAAAAATAGACTAAATGAATATATTGTACTTTATGATGCTATAAAGAATGGAAGGTTGACATAGTAAGTCTGCATACGCAGCAAAGAGAATGGGGTTAGATTACCTGTCACCCCTGAAGAGTGGTGCATGCTACTGGGACAAACTAATTTGTACTGGCTGCCCCTTAGGCAACATGCTAGCTTTTCAGTTTAGTTGATTGAAGTGTACTATTTTTAATTACAAAGAATTTTAACAACATAACAGAATACGAAGCTTAGAGATTGCAAAAACTGAAAAGTTATGGTTCATCTAGGAAAGTATGCAGTATTAGGAAAATTCAGTAGAATAATATGAGTGTGTTGGTCCATGCTGGGCAAGTGGCCACACTACATACTAGCAAAGAGGCCAGGAGGACAGTTGTTGCTTCCTAGCAGATAGTCTAGTCTCTGTCAACAATCTGGTTTTCAAGGAAAATTCAAGTTCCTGAATATGAGGAAATTTTCAAGATATATGAGAAACTCAATCTTTATATCACAAAAATTGTTAACAACAAACATTGGCCCAGGTCTGTAAGACAGGTATGTAATGCCATAACTGGAATAAAAAGGACTCAAATCTTATGAAATTAACAAACACAAATATGGATTATCAAAATTAACCAAAATATTTATTATTTTCAAAGAAAATAAAATACAACTTCTCAGTAGTTTAACATGGCTTGTTTGGTAGTCTTACTATCACAGAGGGGCTTTACAAAGGGTCTTTCCTAAGCGCTTATGGGGTCTATAAAAAAAAATTGTGATTGCACAGACTGAGGGACTGGATGTCCTGACTCATATTTCTGAGGTTAAAACCTGCTTGACATTTTAAAACTTTTGGTTCTTGTGTAAACCTTAGAATAATGGATGATTCCTATTATACTGGATGGTGAAGATTAATGAAATGGTGTCTTGGAAACAGAAGGTCAGTGAATATCTTTTACAACTCTTTACATTCTTCATCTCTTCCACCTGCAGAAATACTTGATACTGAACTTTAGTTTATTGCATCACACTCAGAGAAGTCACAACAAGCAAACATAGGTACAGATTAACTAAAGAGATTAAAAAAAATATTCTAGTCCTTCCAGTACTATGATAAAATAAACTATAAGTCCTGATCTAATATTTGTAAGACTTGTAATAAAGAAGGCTAATAGGAGTCTACTACTTTCCTATGGCTAAAGGCATCTTGGATATTTCCTAAAAGAGGAAAAGAAAGCAAGCTCTTTGAAGTACATAATTTGATAATGGGTTGTCATCTGGAAACAGCAGTACTCTTCATAATCTAGAAAAATTTTCAATGAAGACCAACATTCATCAAAGGCTAGAAAGACATGGAATTGGATATTTCCCTGTCTCTGGGTCCATTAGTCTCCAGTAAAATAGTTTCCATCAAGTGCTGCCCCTTTAAAGGATAATGGAACACTCTGAACTTCTTTTGGAATGGTAAAATTTCCCCTCTTTCAAAAAATAGATGTATTTTTTTTCTGAGATCTTCACTCTGAAAACTTGGTGGTGCTCCTTCAGCATAACTCAGGAAAGTGGGGGAGCCTCCAAAAGGGTGGGACCCAAAAGTTTTCATCTCTTAAACTAGCCCTCACTAAGTCTTCAGCAATTAGCCAATTGTCTTTTAAGTGGTTCTACCAGACTCTAGGTTTGGCTTTTGTTCCTGGTAACTCTGATAATCTTGCATTTGCTTGTCTCTCCAATCTTGGGAGCAGAATTCTGCCTTGTCACAAATTTCTGATGGATCTGAGAGTTGTTGGTTTTCAGTTAGTTTAGCCTTTTTAAAAAATTGTTTTCTGGATTGGAATGATAACTACCAAGGTCTTTATAGTCCATGGTGGAAACAATGTCTCTGTTTCCAGTTTTAAAACAGTATTCTACTTATTGGGCAGGTAAGATTTTGTTAATATCCATAAATACCAAGTCATTTCCTCATGAAGAAAAAACATTTAGCTACTTGCTCTGCATTGAAAATGGAATAATCTTCAAGATGATTCTTCCTGATTATTATCTTAAAATTTCCTTCAAATCTTGAGGATGAAATTTGAAAATGAGGCCTTGAGGGCGAGTGTAAAATTTGGAACTAATGGTATAACACTTGATCTTCATTTGTTGTGGGTAAACATAGAAGTCTCATTCATGTCTCCCATTCCTCCATGTCTATCAGGCTTCCAGATCAGAGCTAGGAGTTAGGTTTGGACACATTTTTGCAAAATGATAATGTACTATATTTCTATATTGCTGCAGTAACAAATTATCACAAATTTAGTGCCTTAAAACTAATAAAATTTATCACAGAGTTTGGAAGTCAGATGTCGAAAGTGTGTTACACTGGGTTAATCAAGTTGAACAACTGGGCTACATTCCTTCTGGAGACTCTAGGGAATATTCTGTACCTTTGCCTTTTCCAGCTTTTAGGGGCTGCCTGAATTTCTTGGCTTGTGGGCACCTTTCTCTATTTTCAAAGCCAGCCGATTAGCACCTTCAAATGTCTGATCTGTTTGCACCTCACATCGCCTTCTCTGACCCTTTTAAGGGTCATATAATATACTGAATTACAATATATTACTCACATAATACAGGATCATCTTGCCACCTCAAGGTCCTGAACCTGAATTCTAACTGCAAATTTGGTTTTGCTGTGTAAAGAAATACGTCAACATGCTCCAGTAATAGGATGTCTTTGGGGATGGTGGTGTGGATTATTCACAGTATTCATTCTCCATTAAAAATATACACATTTTTTCGGTCTTATTAAATAAAATGAAAGGTGGAAAGAAGCTTATGAGTCCCAGCACTTATTTAATGAAGCCTCATTAAAAAATTCTTACTGTCACTTTCTCTTTTAACACCTCAATTCTTTCTTTGTATGAGTTTCTTATTACCCCATTGGCATCTCCTTAGGTATTTCTTATAGCACTTTACAGCTGTCTATATATACCAATGTTTTAGCCAATTTCATATCAAAATGTGTATTAATTACTTAAGCTTGAGAAGAAAAGACTTTCAAAAATGAAAATAAGCAACTCAGTAGACAATATATTTCTCTTCTCATCATATATATGTTCTTATTTACATTCATTTTTCTTTCACACTTTGACAGGTGATATATGCTGATTATCCATGTTACAACAGCAGGTGCTTGGGGTCATTACTTTTGGAATAAAATTGAAATTTTTCAAATGCAAGATTAATGGACTTGCTTACCTAATAGAATTTGGGTTGTATATGGAGCATCAAGTATCATAACTGCACCATCTGTTGCAATTTGATGTTATTTACTAGCAAAAATTATGTAGTGTAAATTTTGGGTGGAATCTAACATTTAAAAAATGAGCATAAATGAAACAGGTTTTTAGGAAGAGAAAGTAAATTAATTTGTGGACACAAAGTAGATCTAGTTTCTTTAGTTAGTTCAGTTCATACAGATTGTATGTCCTAAATGCAATTATTATCACAGTCAGTCTATTAATCTTTGATAAAAATATGATTTCAGTAGTCTGGTAATTTTCATGGGCTTAAAAAATACTTTTGTAACATTGTCTATCATATTTCCATTGTATATGACAAATATGCCCTTCTAAGTTGGCATTCAAAATAATGTGTTATGCTTAATGATTATTTTCATGTAACATTATGTCTTAGTTTGTCTCCATGGGTGCAGGGAAACAAAGTTTGGCTTTTATCATATACCTTATTTAATAACCAAGTTCACTTACAACAATTCAATGACAAGTAATCAAAATGCATAGAGCTAACTAGATTATACACAAGAAAGTGAAGGGAACATTGATGAAGTATCCAGAAATGTATATATATATACATAAAATGCACCAAATAAAATGCATGTTTCACCCACTGGAGGGAATAAGAGCCAGGCTTTTAGAAATTTTGATGAAGGTATTCTTGCTGTATCTGTATATTTTCACTACCCATAATTTCAACAAATTCTTTTTTGCTGACCCATATCACTATCCTCTGCTTTTTTGCTAGCCTCAAATTTCTTAGAATTTCTGCTGTAAAACTCATATCCTCACATAGTTGCTTTCTGCACCAAGGCAGTAAATATAAAAAAATATAAAAAATATTTTATGTTTTTCATTTATTTATTAGTTGTAGTGGGAAAATGAAAGGAGGAAAAGTAAAGCATGCTATTAGTCATAAATTTTTCTTGGATTATCAACACTCTTAAGTTTCAGCATATGCAGGTCTTTCTTTAACTCAGGAAAATGCTGTACTTGTGTATCCTTTAATATTATTTCATTCCAATTCTTCTGATCTGTACATCAGAAAATGCAGCTGGATCTGTAAATTGATTTTCATTTGTCTTCCATATCTGTCATTTTCTCCTCCAACCAATGCATTCTTACATCATTTTATTTGGGCTCTCAGTGAACTTCATTTGTATATCTTTGAGCAGATCACCTGAATATTAACTTTGTTGGAACATAATCTATAGAAGTTTAGAGAATTTTTGTTTGTTGTTCAGTGATTTCTGTGAAGCACCGAAAGAATGTATGGTCAATGCTAAGAATTTTGTTGACTAAATGAATACATACATGATTGAATGGCCTATAAATTGAAGTTCCCTTTTTTATATAATTAACTGTATTACTTTTTTTAAATAGATTTTTTGTTTGTTTGCTATATGGTGGGGTTACATTTCATTATTTTCCATGTGAGTATCCCATTATTGCAGTACTGTTTGGTGAATTTTTGTGTATTTGTTTGTTTGTTTTGGGGAAGTGCATAGATCAGGGTTTCCTGTATGGCTGGTAAGAATTCTACCACTAAACTACACTTGTACCCCCCATTGGATTACTTAAAAAAAAAATCATACTTGTTTCTCTTGGTTCTCTGCATCTTTTTAGTAAGTGCCATTTTTCTTTACATCTTCATGAATATTATAAGTGATTTAATAAATATTTTTCCATTATTTATTTTTTTGAATTATTCCCTTTTCATTTCTATGCAGGGTGCATTTGTTTTTCAATTATATGTCTTTAAGCATAAAGATTGATTATTGTCTGTAAAGTGAGAGATGATGTTTTTATTGAAGATTTTTTCAACTTCAAAATCAAGGGATCTTTTAGGAAATATTTTCCTACTTATTTGGATGGAGACTGAATTTGTCTAAGTCTTCAAATTTCAAATTCTGTAAACACTTCTAGTAGAGTTTAAATGTATAGTAATCTATAAAACATCAATTAAAGCTGAAAATATATGAGAATAAGCCACAAATGCAAATGTATCAAATTCAATTTGTCTATGAAATTGTGAAATAAATTTGATATATTTTGATTTGTTCATTTGAAATTTATTCAAGCCAGAAATGGATATTTGGTTAAAGGAGTACTGGTTTATATGCACTAAGAATAAGGTTTTTATTAATTCCAAATGATAGTTCAACCGTGTATTTGGAGCAAAGTAATATTCATTAGACAATATTATATATATTTACTATATATATAATATATAACTAATTCATTAGAAAAGGATCAGAGAAATTCAGGGACCTGGTTGGGGTACTTTTCTGTATTATAGTGCTAAAGGTCTCATTCATGTTTAATAGAAACAATGCAAGCTATTCCATAGGCCACGGGGAAATTATCTCTTCTTATACTATATATTTAGCCCCAAAAACTATAGGAAAAGAAATAATGGAATATCTCAAAAATAAGCGAACTAGATCTAAGAAAATATAATTAAGTGAAACATGTAGACATGGTCATTGCTTATGGTTCATTTTTAGAATGTCTATAATGATTGACTATTCACGTGTTGACAGCCAAAGTTCTATCTTATGAGATAGTCATTTAGACAGCTGAGAATATGTATATGCAAAATTTCCTGAGTCCAAAATAAAATCCAAGACAAAAAAAGCAACTCAACATTTGAGATATGTACCTTAATTTGATTGTAAATATAGCTAGATATTAGATATATCAATAACATCTTGAAATGATATCTTCGTAGGGGACTATAGCAGCTGTATGATTTGGTATGGATAATTAGTTATAAGTAAATTCAAAGCTTTGAATTTTAGTTGAATGTGAGAAAACATTTTTATCAACAGTAATCTTGAACTAATTTCCCCTAACAAACCAATAGGATAGTAATTAATGAGTCGATGATGATAAATGCTTAAAGCAGTTGAATTAATTATTTGATAGTGAATGCAACGTTTATCATTCAATTGATGGCATTTCTGTTAATAAAATATGTTTGCTTTTAAAATCTGAGGTGGCAATTTGTGCACACAGATATATTCTGGACTATTGTAAAGAAGTAATAAAAGAGAAAAATAAACAATTATGAGAACAAAGAAATACATATTAAATTTATTTTGATAGTAGTTCAGAAATTGGTTGTCAACATTAGCCAGTAATCGTTTGTTAAAATGGCATTGTCTGCATTTTGTATGATTTACATGCAAAAAAATCACTTTTCATGTTTATTCCTATGACAATCAAGCACATGCATAGATTGATGAAACCACCCCCACAAACAGGATTCAGAACAATTGTACAGCTAGAGACAATTGCCTCATGCTTTTTCTTTCCTACCAATTGCCATCCACTTCCCTTATATCAACTGAGGAATAGCAAACTCAACTGTAAAGCATTTGGGGTCTTAGTATTGCAAGTTTGGCAGCACAGGTTCAGGTAACAACTCAAACTGTGCTCTGTCTTAAAGCCAAGGTTTTTAAAGAAAAAGAAAAAGATTATGCAAATTGTTTGTAAAGAATTGTGATTGGTGGATATTTAAGGCTTTCCAAATTTCCTTCAAATTAGACAGTTTACTGATTTCTTCATTTTGTAGTTGTTTCATGGCATCCACATGCCTTTAGAAATGCTGTTGCTTTTAGTTTTGCATTCCCTAGCAGTTTGTGATATCTGGCTGAGATATGCATAAGAGTAATTTTCTGAATTCTTGCTTCTTTAAATCTCTTAGCCATAGTAGCTCCAATTTGTTTATCTCTTTTCTCACTTAACACTTGGCAGCCACAGATGTATTCTCCATCCTACAATTTTGCCTTTTCCTGAAGTGATCAAAAGAATTGAAAAGGATTTAATGCTTTGACTTCTTTTACTTAGCATTATAAGTTTGAATTACGCTTAAGTTGATATGTGTATTAATAACTCCTTTTTATTACTGAATTGTGTTCCAATATTTAGATGTTCCACACATTGTTTATTTATTCCCCCACTAAAAGACATTTAAGTAATCTTCAGAGTTTGGCAAATATGAACAATACTGCTGTAGATATTTGTGTACAGGATTTTATTGTGAAGATAAGATTTAATTTCTCCAGGTTCAGTACTTAGAAATGTCACTGCTGGTCATATGCTAAGTGTAGATTGAACTTTGTAAGAACTTCCCAGTCATTTCCAGAGTTGCTGTATCATTTGGCATTCTCTCCAGTGATGGGGGGTGCGGGCAGATTAAGTAGCTATGAATCCTCAGCAGGACTTAGAATTTTCATATTTATTTATTTTTTAATTTATTGTCATTCTAATATATGTGGGGAGTGGTAATTTATTGTGGTTTTATATGCTAATTTATATACATAAATCTGTGTGAAGTGTCTGTTCATATACCTTCTCCATTAATTATTGGTTAATTCATTTTCTCTTTCTTGTGTTATATTTTAAAATTGTTATAATTTTCACACCATAAAATTCACCATCTTAAGTTGTACATTTCAGTGGTTTATGGTATATTCACAAGAATGTGGCAAGCATCACCACTCTCTCATTTCAGAATATTTTCATGGCCACAAAAAGAAAGTCTGTACCCTTTAGCTACCACACCCTACTCCCTCATTCCACCAACTCTAGGCAACAACTAATAATTTTGAACTCTTTGTACATTTTTCCATTCTGGATATTTTATGGAAATTGAAACACAATATATGGCATTTTGTGTGTGAGCTTCTTTGACTTATGTATTCAAGTTACTTGCATTTGGTTGCACTTCCATTTTGAGCACTGTTTTGTTCATTTTATGGACAAATGATATTCCATTGCATATACATACCACATTTTGCTTATCCATCCATCCATTCAAGCTATTTCTGCTTTTTGGCTATTTGTTCACCATGTTTTCAAGGTTTTTCTGTATTGTAGCATGTATCAGAATTTTGTCCATTCATTCATTGATGGACGCTTGAGCTGCTTCCACTCTTTGGCTATTTTGAATAATGTTGCTGCGAACATTGGTGCACAAATATTTGCCCAAGCTTCTGTTTTCAATTCTTTTGGGTATGTTCCTAGATAAATTACTGGTTCATATGGTATTTCTATTTTAAATTTTTGAGGAATCATCAAACTGTTTTTCACACGGGTACACCATTTAACAGCCCCACTGACAATGCACACAGGCTCCAATTTGTCTGCACTCCACCATTCATTTTCTGCTTCATTTAAACAATAGCCACCCCTGTATGAAGTTCTATCTCATTGTGATTGACTAATGATGAGCAGTTTTTCATTTGCTTATTGAATTTTCAGGCATCTTCTTTGGAGATATGTCTATTCAAGTCCTTTGATTATTTTCTTCATTTGGGTGTTGGTTTTTGTAGAGTTATATGGGTTATTTATAAACACTATATATTAGACACTATCAAATATATTATTTGAAAATACATTTTGCATTTCACATTTTTCACTTTCTTTATAACATCCTTTGATGTAGAAAAGTTTTTAATTGTTATAAAGTCCACATTATCTTTTAAAATATTTTGTTCCTCACACTTTCTGCATCATATTTAAGATTCCATTTCAATGCTCAAAGTGATCAATATTTACCTTAGATTCCTTCTAAGAGTTTTATAGTTTTAGCTCATATATTTAGTTCATTTATCCAATTTTAGAAAAAATTTTTATATGCTATGAGCTATGGGTCCTAATTGATACTTCTTCATGTTAATATCTAATTCTTCATTTAATATACTTGGCACCTAGGTCAAACATCCATTGACCATGAATGTGTGTGTTCATTCTTGAACTCTCAATTATGTTCCAATGGTATGTAAGTCTATTCTTATTTTAGTGCCACACTGTTTTAATATTGTAGCTTTATAGTCAGTTTTGAAATTGAGAATGGTAACTCCTCCAATTTTTTTGTTCTTTCTAAGACTGTTTTATTATTGTGGTCCACTCATGATTCTATATGAGTTTGGAGATTGGCTTTCCATGTATGCAAAACATTGCCACTGGAATTTTGATAGGGTTTGTGTTGAATCTGTAGATATCTTTGGGTACTACTGACTGCCATCTTAAAAATATCGCCTTCCTAAGCATGAACATGGGAGGTCTCTCAATTTATTTTGGTATTTAATTTCTTTTAGCAGTGTTTGTTGTTTCAGTTTACAAGTCTTTCATGTCCCTAGTTAAATTTAGTCCTCAATATTTTATTCCTGTAGGTGCTATTCTAAATAGAATTATTTTCTTGATTTCTATTTGAGATTGTTTATTGCAGGAAATACAATTGATTTTGATGTATTAATTATTTATATGGTAACCTTGATGAATTATTTTATTAGCTCTATTAGTGTTGCCATGGATTCTTTGGGATTTTTCATAAAGCATCATGTCTTCTGCAAACAGAAATTTACTTCTTCCTTCCCTATTGGAGAGCCTTTTATTTCCTTTTCTTGTCAATTGCTCTGGCTAGAACTTCCAGTACAGTTTTGAATATTAGTGGTGAAAAGCATTCTGTCTTGTTCCTGACCTTAGAGGGAATATGCCAATCTTTTGCCATTGAGAATAATGTTAATTGTGAGTTTTTCATAATTGTCCTTTGTCATATGGAGGAAATACCTTTATTTCTAGTCTTTTGGGTGGTTTCAATATGCCAGTTTGCTGAATTTTGTTAAGTGCTTTTTTGTGTCAGATGAGATGATCATGCATTTTTTCCTTCATTCTATTAATATGGTTTATTACATAGATTGATATGTAATATCAATGCATCACAGGATATACTTCTTTTTTATGCTGTTGAATTCAATTTTTGGGTATTTTGTTGAGGATTTTACATCTATATTTGTAAGGGTAATTGGTAATTTCCTTTTCTGTTACATCTTTATCAGGCATTGAAATTAGGCTAATACTGGCCTAATAGAATTAATTGTGGTTTAATGATTTAATTTCTGTCCTTGTTTCCAGTCTATTAAGATTTTCTATTTTTGCTTGAGTCAATTTAGATAATTTGTATATTTCTAGGTACATGTCTGTGCTGGTTTGAAAGGATTAGATACTATAGAGAAGCCATGTTTTAATCCTGATTCCATCTCAGGGAGGCAGCCCTTTCTTTTAATCCAAATTCAGTATTACAGGTTGGAAACTCGATTAGATTATCTCCACAGAAATGTGACTCACCCTGTTAATTGTAGGTATTAACTTGAATTAGAGGGAGATGTGACTCCACTCATTCCAGGTGGATCTTGATTAGTTTACTGGCATCCTTTAGAAGAGGAAGCATATTGGAAAAAGTTACAGAATGGCAAGATAACCATGAGAGCTACCAAACCCCACACAGCCAGAGATCTTTGGAGATGAAAAAGGAAAACACCCAGAAAGAGCTTCATGGAACAAGAAGCCTGGACAGAAAGCTAGCAGACATTGCCATGTTCGCCATGTGCCTTTCCAGTTCAAAGAGAAACCCTGAACTTACCGGCCTTTCTTGAGTGAAGGTAACCTCTTGTTGGTGCCTTAATTTGGATATTTTTATAGACTTGCTTTAATTGGCACATTTCCACAGCCTTGGAACTGTAAACTTACAACTAATAAGTTCCCCCTATTCCACTTCTGGTATTTTTCATTCTGGCAGCTAGCAAACTAGAACATTGTACATTTCACTTAGTTATATAATTCATTGGTGTACAATTGTTCATAATATTCTCCTATATATTTTTTTATTTCTGTCCAAACTTTCATTTCTGATTTTAATTACCTGTATCTTCCCCTTTTTATTAGCAGTCTAGCTAGAAGTTTGTTGATTTTATTGACATTTGCAAAGAACCAACTTTAGTTTTCTTACTTCTCTCAATCATTTTCTTAGACTACATTTCATTTTCTTTTCTCTACTGTTATTCTTTCAATTTTTTCTGTTAACTTTGGGTTTAGTTTGTACTTCTTTTCTAGTTCTTCAAATGTAATGTAAGATTATTGATTTGAAGGTCTTTTTTCCTTATTTTTAATGTGGAAATTAAATTTTTTTTTTTTTGCAACAGTTTGAAGATGACACGCCTAGGCATGTTTCTCATTAAATATATGCTGTTTGGATTCACCAATATTCTTGGATAGGTAAATTAATGTCTAGCATAAAATTTGTACAATTTTAGACATTATTTATTCAAAACCATATTTTCAATATAAAATTCCATTTTGTAAGTTTTATCTTTTCTGATAAAGTCTATACTTTCATTTGTTTCAAGAATATTTGCCCTTTATAGAATTTTGTTATCGCTTCTTTAAAGCCTTTGTCTAATAATTCCAATATCGAACATCTCTTGGTTGGTGTTGATGTGTTTTTCTATTCTGAGTTATTTAGGATTTCCTGGTTCTTCATGTATTATTTAATTTTTGGATTGCGTTTTTTTTTTCTTAATAGTCAGTCATCCGAATGATAATTACACAGAAAGTCCTGACCTGCCTTCTGCAAGTTGTTTCCAATATCAGTTTAATTTTCACAATCTTTAAGTGTTATGTTGATCTGTCCTACATGTGAACCACTCAGGGTTTATTCTGGAAACTGATCAGTTCTCAAAGCCTTATTTATATAAATTCCAATGAGTTCCACAAATAACCACCTTCAGTGCAAGTTCAGAATTTGATACACCAAGATAAGGCATCCTTTTCTCTATTTCTCCCCTTTTAATTATCTTTCCCATACTTTTTGTCTTCCAGGAACCCACTTTTCTCATGTTCTGTATAGAAAGCTGAAACTTTAGCCTCCCCACTTGTCTTACACTTCCTCTATCAGTGTACCCCTTGGGAAAATTAGCTGGAGAAGGGGCATACAAGATAAACTACAGTTTTTCTATCCTTTTTTTTTTTCTCATGTGCAGGCACCCAGAAACAAACCTGGGGCTCCGGTATGGCAGGCAAGAATTCTGTTGCTGAGCCACCATCACACCACTCCACTTTTTCTATCTTAATTGAAGCTAACACCAGTAACCTTATATGTATGTATATAGATATATATACAAAAGGACGTGTGTGTGTGTGTATAATGTTTCTTGCTTCAACCGACCCCTCTTTTGAGGGCTGTACAGATTTTTATGAAACAACATTTCAGTCCAATTATAATTCTGGATAAGAAATTTGAAGTTGAATTCACTTTTGCAAAGTTAGATGTATATTTATGCATATATACAGAAATAGGAAATGAAGTCTTGAGTAGAAAAATTAGGCCTTTATTTAGAATTTTCAACACAATAGAATATATCTGGAAAATGTAGAACAAAATGTTGGTGTTTATCTCAAAGAATATCCCAGCATTTCACAAGTCTACTAATCACATGATGATACCATTGATAGCATTTTATTGCTGTTCTGTCTAGGGCTTTTGTGACTAGAAATTTTTTTGTTAAATCACATTAAATAAATTGATAGTGTTAGCATGTGGGATCTGTGGAATAACTTTGATGTCAATGACATTAATTTTTTTCTTTAAACTTTTTTATGTATTGCATTATTTTCCCCTTTTAGCATAAATTCACCTAATTTAAAGCTGATATTTTAATTGAACGTCATGAAAATTATATATGTATGTAGATAAGTGTTTATTTTTATTTCGTTTTAGTCTTCTACTTAAACTACTTTGTATAGCTTGTTTCAGGAATTATGTGTAGTTTAACTAGCCTTAGATTTTCATTTAAAGTTATTCAAATTATATCACGTGTTATTTGAACAACATACAAACTCTTCTCGATGCTACATTTTGAGGGAACAAATGTGTGTTTGTGTATACAGACATACATATATATAATTATATATATTTATTTATATACATTTATTTAGAAACAGCTAATATCAATTTCATTTTATTCCATTAATTGCATGTTACTGAATAGTCTCTATGTCAAGATAGACTAGAAATATGAATTCTATTTCACTATCTATTTCATTATAAAGAGTAAGATATTCAGAGCCTAAGTGTTTTCATTTGTCAGGCAACAAAGCAATAACTGGATAAAATGATGTGGTTCCCTGATTGGATCAGTTAATCAATTCATCACTATTTCTTAGGCTTTACATGCCTCCTTAATAGGTAGAAAAACATGACAGTGTACCTCAGAGGACAATGAAGATAATTGCCATTCAATGCCTCTATCCCCAGGAGACCTTAGTATGATCAAAATAAAAGACCAGTGGACAAGAGGGTAGGCTTTAGGAAATGCTACTGTGGTCAGAACATTTTTTCCCAAGTTTACATGAATGAACGTTTTCTAGAAAGAGCAACAATTCAGCAGCACCACTTTAAACAATGAAAACTACTACTGTCACAAATAAATAATGAACTCTGCTTCAGTGAGGCAGCACTACACACATTCCTTATTTTGCATTGTTCATTTACATCTCTGGATTTGTATTACTAAACTTATTTTTTAATATCTACCTTACATTCTTTTTATCTACCTTAATCCTAACCACTATTCAAGACTGAACTTTAAGTTCAGTTCATACCTTCATCAGAAGTCCTTTTAAAAACTACTTCAGCTCACAGTGAGATTTCCATTAATTAATCTTACTGAGTGGATTTCTTGGTACCATTTGCCTGACCTTTAAAATGGCACCTTTGAATTATTCACAATATTAAGGGCTAGTAATATACTGTTTGATTTAATCCTGAAATTAACCAAATAGAACAGACTCTATGAGATTATTGAGATGAAATGACTGAGGTCTAGAAAGTTAGATGTTTTGCACAGGAGTCTCTAACCATTAGACTGGAATTCACCGTGGCCCTTCTGGCTGTAAAGGCTATGCTGTCTTGTCCTACATTTGATGCATCATCTTTTCCTTGTAGTCCCTGAAACACCTAACAAAGTATCTTGTAAGTAGTAGCAATTCAATGAACACTGGTGTTCTAGTTTGCTAGCTGCTGGAATGCAATATACCAGAAACAGAACAGCTTTTAAAAAAGGGAATTTAATCAGTTGCTGGTTTACAGTTCTAAGACTGAGAAAATGTCCCAATTGAAACAAGTCTATAGAAATGTCCAACCAAAGGTATCTTTCCAGGGAAAGATACCTTGGTTCAAGAAGGCCGATGAAGCTCAGGGTTTCTCTCTCAAGTAAGCAGGCACATGGCGAACACAGTCAGGGTTTCTCTCTCATCTGGAAGGGCACATGGTGAACATGGCGTCATCTGCTAGCTTTCTCTCCTGGCTTCCGGTTTCATGAAGCTCCCCGGGAGGCAATTTCCTTCTTCATCTCCAAAGGTTGCTGGCTGGTGGACTCTGCTTCATGGTGCTACAGCATTCTCTGCTCTCTCTGAATCTCCCATTCTCCAAAATATTTTCTCTTTTAAAGGATTCCAGTAAACAACTCCACCATGGAAATCATCTAAACAAAAGTTACCACCCACAATTGGGTGAGTCACATCTCCATGGGAACAATCAAAATCCCCCCCTCAGCACTATTGAATGAGGATTAAAGGGCATGGCTTTTCTGGGGGACATATATCCTTTCAAACCAGCACAATTGGTAATTTTTACATGAAGAAATTTCCACAAGGAATACAGTTAATATCCATACTTTAGGAAACACCATATATATAATTAAAGAAGCGCACAATATATTATTTCTATTCAACAAAATTTGCTTCTCCCATTTGGATGTATATAAATCAAAAATTAGATTAGAATCTAGGTTATTTAAACAATTGATAACAATATATTGCTAGCAAAGTGATTTTCTTCCAGGTCATTCTGTCCTGTCCTGTTTCCTTTATTCCATCTTTCCTTCCTCTCTTCTTTCCTTCCTTACTCCGATCCCTCCTTCCTTCCCTCCTATCTTCTGTCCTTCTTCCCTCCTTCTTCTCATTAATATTTGTCTCCTATGTTTTTAACTATTTCAGTCATGCAGATGCAAAATCATAAACAAAGTATGTAATCATTATTCAGCACCAACAATATTCAACGGTGCCTCAATTTGTTTCATCTACCACCCCCCATTTCTGTTATAGTTGGGAAATGATGATAAACATTACATACATCATTGTTAGTCACCTGTAAATGCTTTAGCATATATTTCTAATATATAGAAGCTTTGTTTGCATGACTACTATACCATTATTACTTTTAAAACTAACAATAATTACTTAAGAGTGTCTAATACCCCATCCATTTTCAAATATCCCCAATTGTCTAGGCAGTACCCTATTGCAGTTGATTTGTTAACATTAGTATCCAAACAAAGTGTACATTTGCATTTGTTTCTGTCCCATAATCCCCCTTTAATCTAATACTGTTCTATTTCCTTTAGTTTCCCCATGACATTTATGCATTGAAGAAAAACACCTTATTTTACCTTGTAGAATGTCCCACATTCTGGATTTGACTGGCTATGCCATTGTTTTGTTATTAATCATCTTCACCCTTCTGTTTTTTCGTGTTAACATGTAGTGCGGTTTTGGCCAGTATTTCTTGAATATCTGTTATAGTCTAGAGTCTAATGGGCACTGGAATCTGGTACCCCTAACCACTGTGCTTTCAGGAAATACAAGAAACAAGCAGGCAACAAGTTCTAGAGCTGTGATAGAGGTATCAACCTGTTATAGTGAAGTCACAAAGCACTGGGTTATAATTTCAACTTGGAGTTGATGTCAGTGCAGATATGTAGAAAATCCTGACACTTATCCTAATATTAAGATTTTTTCAGGAATGTGAAGCAATTTGAACAGAGGTAGAAGCATGAGCTAAAGCCAAGAGCATTGAAAGTAAAGGGTGTGTTCAGAGGGTGTGTTCACTTGATATAAGAAAAAATATATACGAAATAACTTTAGAGGCTCATAAGCATTCTATATGACATATCAAAGAGCAAATGAGTAGTTTGCAAACCTTACTGTTACCAGTAGGGTGGGCAGAACTAAATACTCTGAGCCCTAATTACAGAATTAATGAATAAGAAACTATGACAGTTGATACCCAATGATAGAGTTTACAATGTTCTAGGTGTTTGGTTAGACAAGGAAGTTATAAGGGTGCAAGAAGTATTGTTTGCAATGTGTCTTAGTTTGCCCAGGATGCTATAACAAATACCATAAACTGGTTTGGGTTAAGCAAAAGGGATTGATTGGTCCACATTTTGGAGGCTAGTAGTCCAATATTAAGGTATCGGTAGACCATTCCTTCTTTGAAAACTGTAGTATTACTGCAGTGGTGTCCTGTTAATTAGTTTCTGCTTCTGTCACATGGAGGTTACATTCCTCTGTCTCCTCCTGTGGTTTGTACATCTATGTCTAAATTTCCTTTGCTTATAAGTACTCCAGACATATGTGATGAAGGCCCAACCCACTTTAGTTTGGCCTCATCTTAATAGGATCTTCTATTATCCCATTTACAAATGAGTTCATATCATAGAAAGGAGGCTTTAGGACTTGAACATATCTTTGCAGGGGATTCAACCTACCACACTGTACTAGGTCATAATGTTAACTGATTACATAAATAAATAGCAGTGCCTTCATTATGAATGCTATAAATAGGAAGAACATACTCTGAACAAAAATAGTGAGATCAGTTTAAAATAAATATATTTTGAGGTGTCTGGGTGATATCCACATGAAACTGGCTATCAGGCATGTTAGACCACCCAGGAACCAGGAAGATAATGCTGTAATTTCATTTGTCGAAGGCATCCAAATCTTTTCAATTTCATCTGTTGTCATTTTTCCCTCTACTCTCCTCAATGTTGCCACAAATAATATTAGATCCTAATCATGCCGTGCTACTTCCTTTTCCCAAGTGTCTCAATATGTCATCCAGATCTGATAGACTCTCAATTCCAGCAGTTGACTAAATTCTACTCACCTTTCCAGTTTGAGTTGACTTCTCAGTCTTTTAACATAGTGTGTGTTTGACTATAATTTGTGTTTTGTTTGTTGATTTCACTTGGCAGGCTTTAAGCTCCTTTAGTACAATGGCAATGCTGTTCAATTTTCCATGCTGTGTCTACCTCATCACATAGAACAGTGGGCAGTCAATAAGCATCTGAAGGAATATCAAGGCTATGAACTTCTGCCACAGCTTTTATGTTATCTTTCTTCTACCAGTATATCCAACTTCCAAATCAGATATTGTTTCCATAAACATCACTTTCCTCATGATCACATTTAAGCAAAACTCAAATCATCACTTCTTTATCTGAAGGCTGCTCTAAATTTTTCTGTCAGGCATTTAACACATTTCATTATTAGACTCATACAGTATTTGAGCTATTTCTAATTTCTCACACCCCTTCCTATATGCAGAGTCTATTTATTTTTCAACACTGAACATTTTCATTGGTTCAAGAATATTTATTCGGGAATTATGATTTCCAAAACGTAAGTGTTTTATAAGCCTTTGCATTTGGTTAAGTGTTTCCACTACTTGTTCTTATAATATCTCGGAGGTGTTCTGCTCCACAGCTTTTGTATACTGTTTTATAATTACTTGTTTACTTCTATCCTGAACTATTCTATTAATACTGTCTTTTCCAATGCATTGATGAATATCAGAGTCTGGTTTATCATATTTGCAAGGTGAATATTTATTTTGGGAAATCGTTAATATAATAGATTGAGGTGATGGGTGGTTTGTATGCATCTCTTCATTTGAAGAGGTGAATTTATATTTGAATGTGTACAAATGTAAGCACAAGGGCTTTCAGTTGTATAGAGTTTATCTCTTCTCTATTTTAATTATTGCCATATATCCCTTTCACCCTCAAATGGATCTATGACTCACTTGTTTCACAGTTGTTTTTATCATATATAAATGTTTGCCTGTCAAATAAACTTTATTGTGCATTAACTTTCTACTTCCAATTTCACTGTGGCATGTAAGGAGCTTGAAGTCATAACTCCCATTCTTATAAAAAGAAAAAAACTGGAAAACTTATATCAACTACTTTTCTTGAACCAATCAGATAATTGAGGTCATAGGGCAAAGCATTAGACAAAATCTCATGTAAACTAATGGCAGGTTTGATTGACATACTAGTTATAGCTCTGTTATGGTCATTTTATATTTACATGTAAGCACAAGTACGGTAAAGGGCATAGATGTATATACATACATGTGTGTGTGTGTATATGTTGCATTGTTTTCATGTTTCTTTTAGTAAATTTTGCTTTTATCAATAAAGCTTGCTTATTTATTGCCTTAGATCTGGTCTTCTCATAGACTTGTCTCAAACTCAGTTACTCTATTCCTGCTTCAGTATTCAGTGCAAATTGTGCCTCACAGGAGTCCTGCTTTCCCCCCTCCTTCACCCTCATACACAACTTGTCACCAAGTTTTATCTCTTCATTTTGCCCCTCCCACTCTCCATCCCTATTTTCCTGCAAATCCAAGTTACCTACTACCTTTCCTGAAGATTTGTAAACCCTGTGTTTTACACCCATACCCATTAATGCCCATCTACAAATGTTCATCTACACTGTCATCTGAGTAATACTGTTTTCTGAAATAACTGATCATGTGACTCCCTTCCTAAACTCTTAAAAGCCTTTCCTTTCATCTTTGAAAGAAGTTGATATCTCCCACCTGGTTTTCTCTCCAAATTCTCTTGGCACTATTATCCTCCTTATTCTTTTTTCTCCTTTCATAATGAACTTTTCTGCCTCCAATCAACAGCCTGCCTACTGTTCTTCAGATCTTAGCTTAAATACCATTGACATGGTAAACCAACCGTGAAGCTACCCAGTTAGTTGGAGAAAGGAATCTTGTTTTTTTGTGTCCAGCACCTTTCCATCTTAAAATAAAATATCCCCTTTATTTTGGAAAAAAAATGCTTCCTCATTAATCAATATGTTTTAAAAGAGAATACCAATCATAGTACCCCAGTTCCAATTCACAGAAATTAACCAGATGAAAATCCAGCCCTGATACCCGATCCTCAAATCTGTTCGATAACAAAAGTATATTGCTTTACAACACTAATTTTGTGGTCATTTGTTAGGCAGTGGTAGAGAACTAATACAAAGGCTCCTAGTGATTTTTTATTCAGATTTTCAGAAATCCTTGAGGTCCCTGGAAATGTTTGGATAATTGACTTTCTTGATCTTTGGTTAGGACTTTTTTGTTTAGATCTGTGAGTTACCTTATTATCCTTCCTGCAAACCATTTCCTGCTGAAATAGGTTTGGAATGGTTTCTTTTCATTTGTGAATGAAGTTTTTCTTACAACTACAATGTTTTCACAGAACTCTGAGCTCGTCTACGACACTGAAGATTTATTATTTAATATTTGTCTTAATTAGTATAAGTTCAATGTTTTACTTTCTCACTAGATTTTCAACTCTGTGAGGAAAGGGACCACACCTGTCTTGATCACTCCGCTTAGAGTTCAGTAGAGTGCTTACACAACTTATCAATCCATATGTACTGTTTGACTTATTGACTATACTCTGAATGATTAGGACCAAAATATTTGTTTTGACTTTTGTTCTCTGCTTATAAATTGGAAATAATACAATTAATTTTAAAAGTCTTATCATAAATATTATATTTTATGCTGAATAAATGAAAACACATGGCAAATAATATGTGCCACATTATCATGGTGGACATTCATTCTTCCTACCTTGGTTTCTTATCTATATCTAAATGCCATTAATTTTCTCTGAAATAGTACTAAAAAGATAATCCAATAAAGGAATAGCAAATACAATCTATTGATTTCTTAGTAAGTTTAATATTACCGTGTTAAATGTATTGCATACTTTATCCCACTCAGATTTTATCATGATCTTGTGAAGTAGGCCTTTTGTATTTTATATAAATGGAGCCATTTCTTAGGATATAAATCTTTCAGTGACTACTGGAAATAATGTGTACTTGTCAATTTGAATACTGTCATATGCAAATTAAGTCACCATCAACCATATAATAAGCTTTCCTTTCTTGACTTCTGCTTCCATAATTCTGAACATTCTACCCTCTCCTCTATCAATTTTCCCATATTTCAAATATTTCCTCAAAGAACTAAAACTAGCCATGAGTACTTCTGTCATCAATGCAGCTTACAGTCATATCTGATTCATTTTATTGCACAATTTGAACTCTATATAAGTCATTTGGTACCCGGTCATTCATTGACTGATAATATACACCATATTTATATTTTATATTGTGATTTAATTACTCAAGTATAATTTAATTGTGTATCTCTTCTTAGTAAGTGAATTTAAGTGCTTGAGCTATTTTACTTCATATACACTTAGTAAACTGTTACAAATATAGTAAGTGTATTAGCTAGGGTTCTGTAGAGAACCAGAATCAGCAGGAGATATCCCTAGATGTAAAATTTATCTAAGTGTTTCATGTAACCATCAGAATGGGCAGGCCACGAGCTGGTACCTCTGATGAAGTTCCTCAATGAACTCTCAGAAAATGCTGACTGGACAACTGTGGGAGTGGAAGAGTCCAAAATCCATATGGCAAGCTATGAAGTTCATGACCAATTAAAGGTCTGGATGAACTCCACAAGAGATGCTCACCAGCTGAAGCAGGAAGAGAGCCTGTCTCTTCTGAATCCCCCTTTAAAAGCGTTCCAGTGATTAGATTAAGCATCACTCATAGCAGAAGATACTTCCCTTAGCTGATGATAAATCAGCTGTGGATGCAGTCAGTGTAATCATGATTTAAGTTCATCAAATGTCTTCATAGCAACAGATAGTCCAGTGTGGGTACAACCACCCAGCCAAGTTGAAGTTGACACATGAACCTGACCATGATAATAAGTAACCACATAATATATATGGGTTGAACAGGAGGAAAAGTGGTAGAAAACATAAATTCAATGTTCATTTACTTATAACTATTTATTAACACTAACTATGGATGAAGGATTGTGCTAAGGATTCTGAAATGGGTTGAATGATTGAAAGAACTTGAAAAGCTAATTCTATTTAACTTTGTGTTGGAGATACTGGCAAACATAATAAGATTAGAGAGAATATTCATCTTGTTTTTTTGGCCAAGTTAGTCAGGCTTTAAAATGATTTTTCAATCTCAGCATTTATAATTTTTCTGTGCTAAGATGGCTTTCTTTGTACATCAGTTTAGCTATATGTCTGAAAATTGAATTCCTTTGGGCTACGTTTTGAGAAGGAGGTTCATGAAATTGTAATGCAGTGGTTATTTTAAACCTGTTTCAAGTTGAGGTTAATATTACTCAAACTAGGAGGATGTAATTTAACGGTGCTTCTTCAGTTAAACTTCTGCTCAGTATCATGCATTTTTTTTAAATCTCTGCATATTATAGTCTAGTTAAGACTTTAAATTTATTGTATCAAACTTACTATATATGGTACATATAATCTTTAATTTGCCTTACTACTTCAGATAATCATTCTAGAATTCAGGAAGCAGTAATTATATTTCCAAGTTAGTAGTTGATATAAGGTAGTTAGTATTGTTATTATGAAGGGGCTGTTTATTTTCATTTTAAATAAACTATTGAGGTGAAATTCATATAACATAAATGTAACCATTATACAGTGAAACCTTCAGTGGCATTTAGTATGTTCTCAGTGTTACCCAGTTCCAAAAAACTTCCACAGCTTCAAGGTAAAACTGCTTATGCACTAAGTAGTTTCATTATTTTCTTCCCCCAGTCCCTGTCAATATCAATTTTTGTTCTGTCTCCATGAATTTATCTATTCTTGGTATTCCATATAAATTGAATCCTACATTATAAAACCTTTTGTGTCTGATTTCTTTCACATAATATTTGGAGTTTCATTTGCTGTAACATGTATCAGTACACCATTCATTTTTATGGCTAAATAATATTGCATTGTATGTACCACATTTCATTCATCTATTCATCCATTGGTGGAAATTTGGGAAGTTTCCACCTTTCATCTTTTTGTAAAAAGTGCTAGCTATTACTATATGTGTATATGTATTTGAATGAGTACCTGTTTTCTATTTTGAGGGGTGTATATCCAAGTGTGAAATTTCAGGGCTATATGGTAATTTTATGTTTAACTTTTCAAGGCACTGCCAAATTGTTTTCAATAGTGGCTGCACCATTTTATATTTACACTGGAGATGTACAAGGGCTCCAGATTCTCCACATTCTTGTCAACACATTTTCTATTTATTTTATTATTATTATGATTATATCCATTTTATCGGGTATGAACAGGTACCTCAATGTGGTTTTTATTTTATCTCTTTAGCTGACTGATTTAATCAGGCATAGATGGATTTCACACACTGATGATTTAAGTCCACAATAACAGAACAATTGGGCACCATTTGTTGATGCCTGAAACTAACTATAAAGAAGGACTTATTTCGTTGATTTTCTAATTGTTTCCTGTATGTCTCATGAATTTTTGCCTCATTTTCTCCATAACACCATTCTTTTGTGTTTAGTTGATTTTTGTAGTCTTCCATATTGATTCCATTCTCATTTAATTTTGTGGAATATATTAGATATTTTATTTTGGGGTACCATGGGGATTATAATTAACAACCTGCATTTATAGCAATTTAAGTTGAATTGATACCTATTTAGTTTCAACAGTATACAAAAACTCTGCTCCTATCTTTGTCTTTCAGTCATGTTGTTTTTGTCACAAATCACATTCTTATATATTTTGTGACCAGTAAAGGAGTTATCATTATTTTCTATATATTTGTCTTTTAAAGCCATTTAGAAAGTGAAAATTAGAATTACAACCCAACAGCAAAATATTGGTTTTTCTATTACTATATAGTTAATTGAGATAACTCCTAAACATTCAGGTTGAGTACCACACTATCATTAAAGAAGATTTTAGTGATACTGATGCCCCTCCCAGTGGGACATGTCCATTGGCCTCAGTAAATTGTAGTTTGGGGATTTTTATGGACCATCATCTTCTTGTAGGTCTTCCAGTTATGCATGGTATATTCACTGAAGCATACTTACCTCTTGAAACATATGTCATGGTACTTCCAGAGTTCAACTTTAGTCAGTGTGGCCCATCTTTGTGGAAATTAACCCCATCTCTTAGGAAATAATTAGGGTCTACATCCTGTAGATTGAAAGAGTACTCACAAATTAAAACTTTCCCCCATCAAATTGCAAGAACCACTCTTTTGAAAAAGACCTTCAAAATTAAGCCCTATATATTTCCCCAGCTACTGCTCTTATATGCTAACAAGGTCATACAGCTTCTTTGGAAAGAGTCCCTTTCCTCCCTTTTATGGCCAAGCAAGTTCTCACCCATATGTAACTTAACCCTAATAAGGTGACCACTGGACTGGAAAAGAGGTGGAAACAGATCCTGAGGTTTGGTATCCTTTTGTACTGTGAGACAGAGACCTCTGCATTTTCTTAAGGCAAGAAGGAGAGAGATTCTAGCTTTTAATTGGAAGAGATGGGCCACATCAATAGGCTCAGAAATGTCTGAAAAAATTAAGAAGTTAAAACTTTCAGAGCATCTACCCAGATATCACCCTCTCACATTTAAGGAATTCATGTTTGTCCAATTAAGACCCTCACCATGACAAAAAGAGCTCCTTTCTTTAACCAGTTAACCATATTGATCAAACACTCATTTTTAAACACTGGGTTAGTATTTAAAATGTTATCAGGTTTAGTATCAGGTTCAGTTTTGGTCTTGTTCCTAAGCCTAGGCTTTCAATTGTCTATTTCTATTATTTATTATCTTGCTGTAGAGCATCAGTGATACTTAGCAAGAATCATCCAACCCTATTTTTTTATACCTTCTATTTTTAAAGTACATTTGAACATCTGATACATGGAATGCCATTGTATTTCTTTCTACCAGTACATCCTCCCATTTCACCACCAGAAACTTTACAAATTACATGCTCTGGGTACCTATGTTCACTTCCTGCCAGTGACAGGAGTCCTCATTGCCAAATGAGTGATTTCACATGTAGGAACAAACCCTTCTTGTAATTTATTTTCTTAGGTCACTCCTGGCACCAACTTTTGCAGTTCTCCAGAAGCAGAAGCTGGAATGTAGTTTGTGATACAAGAAATTTATTAGATGTCAAAATCTATGCAAATAAGGAACAGTCCATCTATCACCTAGGCTTTGCAAAGACTTGGCCAAATGGTCAAGGAACTCTGAGCAAATTTCTTTCTATTTTGAGCTGAGAAGCTCAGATATTCATAGCCCCAACTTGCTTAGTTAATTATAAAAGGGATTACCTCAGTGAGACAGTTTCTGAAACTGAATTAGACCCAGAAGGGATTAAAATGAAGTCTGAGTGATGGTCATATTCCTCACAACCAGACAGCAAGTTTTTCATTGAGAGGGTTACTAGGAGAAGGTTCTCCATGTCTCCCACATGGTAAAAGAAATTGCAGGACAGAAAGAGGTTGATCAAAATCATGCTTTTATTTCTGATGTTTATGACACCATACATTTAATATCATTTTCTAAATTTTATAAGGTAGAATAATTTGTATTTCCAGTAATTATTCTGGTGTCTCAATGAAGGTTGGGCATTATAGGAATGTATGGAAAAGGCACATAAATCTAAGAGAATAGAGAGAAGTTCAAGGGTGGGGGAAAAGTGAAATCAAAAATAGTTTTCTGTAGTGACTGATATCTGAATTTTGAAGGACATTTTAAACAATTTTACAATATGTTTGAGAGAAAAATCATTCAAGTAAGGGGAACAAGGTTGAAAAAAGTAAAAATGTAAAATACAATTAGCAGAAAGCATACACATTGGTTGTGAAATATTGAATTTAGATTGATGTATTAAGTTTGTAGCCCTTTAACCCCTTGAAATAATGCCAGAAGAAATTTTTCAAGAAATGAACTAGGAAACACTGGAGAATTTATACATATTTAACTTAATATTCAGGTAATCTGTTGTGGAGTTTTCCAAATACTATGATGAATTCTACATAGGTTGAATAAAGTATATACTATTGCTTTTGGTAAAATTGAGAATTAAGACTACACAGTAGCTTCAGACCTTAATAAACAAGCCTGATTCTTCTGGCTTTTATGTCTTTAGTTTTAAGGAAAAACAACATAAAAGGACTTATTGCTTCCAGGTATTTTGTACATAAAATATAAATTGGAGAAATAAAGTTTTTCTTTATCGTGAAATAAATTTGACTTTCAGAATATGTACACATTGCACATTTAAATATTACAAGGTGTTCTCAAGACTACATAGGGAAGTAAGGACCTTCAAAAATGCAAAAATGTTGATTTAAAAAAATGCATGCATTCACTAATGAAAAGTACAAAATGGAGTTTTCTAATCTGGATCTTATTCATTTTGCTACTTCTTATTCTGAAAGGTACACATTTGTCGGTTTGAAATTTGAAAATTAATATAGCCTCACATAAAGTAAAAAAAATCAATGCTACATGTCAGAATGCAAATATTATAAGTGACAATGCAGAGAAATAAAATGTAGACTGTATTTTTGTGCTGCTTTTGAAGTCTTTAGCTGCTGACATGGTGTATAATCTAGGCTGCCTTTTTAATAAGAGATATTTACATATTTCAGGATTTGAGAAAAACTAAATAGAGCAATGCCCTTTTTTTATTTGCATGCTTTTTTAACTTTGTTTTTTAGAGAAGTTGTAGGTTTGCAGAAACATCATGCAGAATATATAAAGTTCCCATATATCTGCTTTCACAAATGCAGTTTTACCTGTTATTAACACTTTGCATGAGTTTGAAACCTTTGTTACAATTGATCAAGCAATATTATTACAATTGTACTATT
>PVIY010024230.1:0-38316 GCA_004026745.1 Myrmecophaga tridactyla | reverse complement strand
CAATCTTGGGGTTTGTTTATATGAAACTTAACCCCACAAAGGATAGGTCAAGCCTACTTGAAATCAGGCCTATGAGTCACCCCCAAGAGAACCTCTTTTGTTACTTAGATATGGCCTCTCTCTCCAGCCAACACAACAAGCAAACTCACTGCCCTCCCCCTCTCTATGTGGGACATGATTCCCACTGGTGTGGACCTTCCTGGCAGTGTGAGACAGAAATCCTAGAATGAGCTGAGACCCAGCATCAAGGGATTGAGAAAACCTTCTTGACCAAAGGGGGAAGAATGAAATGAAACAAAATAAGTGTCAATGGCTGAGAGATTCCAAACAGAGTCGAGAGGTTATCCTGGAGGTTAATCTTACACATTAAGTAGCTATCACCTTGTTAGTGAAGATGTAATGGAGAGAACTGCCTGAAAATGCAGAGCTGTGTTCCAGTAGCCTTGTTTCTTGAAGATGATTGTATAATGATATAGCTTTCACAATGTGACTGTGTGATTGTTAAAACCTTGTGTCTGATGCTCCTTTTAGCTACCTTGTCAACAGATGAGTAGAACATATGGAATAAAAATAAATAATAGGGGGAACAAATGTTAAAATAAATTTAGTTTGAAATGCTAGTGATCAATGAAAAGGAGGGGTAAGGAGTATGGTCTGTATGAATTTTTTTCTGTTGTCTTTTTATTTCTTTTTCTGAATTGATGCAAATGTTCTAAGAAATGATCATGATGATAAATATGCAACTATGTGATGATACCGTGAATTGCTGATTATATATGTAGAATGGAATGATCATAAGTTAAGAATGTTTGTGTTTGTTGTTATATTTTCAAAAAAATTAAAAATTAAAAAAAGTTTTAAACTCCCACTTGAAAGAAAAAAAAAATCCTGTCTCTTTATTGAGAGACTCCTATTGTTCACTCATTGTTTTCCTGATATCCTTTAGTTCTTTCTGTTTTTCCTTTATCTCCTTGTCCATTTTGAGGATCATTTTTTAAAAATCTTTGTCCTGTATGCCCAAAGTCTGGTATTCCTTATTGATGGTCTCTGACTACCAGTGTTCCTTTGGATGGGCCATCATTTCCTGTTTGTTTTGTCGTCTTTTGTGGTGTGTTTTAATATTTTAAAGTGATAACTGAGGGTATCAGTCCCTGAGCTGTTCCTTACATTTGTGTCCTCCTAGCAGTGTAACAGATTTCCTTGAGTGCCAGGAGTTAATAGAAAAAACAATCAAAGCTAAAAACACCTTTCAAAGTCTTTGCAGATTGTGAGTGCACACAGGTGGTTCAGTGGTAGAATACTTGCCTTCCATGCAGCAGACCCGGGTTCGATCCCCACCCAACCTCCCTCCAAAAAAAAAACAGTGTCTTTGCAAATTAGCTCTGCAGTTGGCTTATGCTTTCCTTCAGAGTTTGGCTCTCCTGTTTGAAGATCAGTCTGGAACGAATGTATGAAGTTCAGGGTCCTCTCCATCTTTTCTGATCCTGGGTCTTCAGTTTGTGCTTGTTCTTGGCTTTGGGAATTTCCCCATTTACGGGTATTTGAATGTCCCTTCTACTCCCTACGAAATAGGCTTTCTCTTTTATAACCTAAAAGAGTTCATTATTTACCCCAGGCCACCTGGACTTAATTTTTTTCTCGCACTTCTTTAGCTGTCTGCAAGCTGTTTCTGCTTGTAGGGCAGGCTCTGCGAGGTGCTAGGTGAGTGTCCTGGTCCAGTATTTCATGCTCCCATCAGATAGATTCACATGGACATATCGGCACCCTACTGTGTGTGTAGGGATTGCTCTGCTTCCTCAGGAACAGAACCAGGAGCCCACAGTGGGAGTTCAGGCTGGCTCCATATTGTACTGTGGATGGAATTGGAAAGCGGCCAGCAAGGCTGCCACAAGTTTCTCCTACCACGTTCAAAGCTGTGTTTTCTTATTTCAACCCTCACCCAGTTACTTCCCTCCTTTTACTGTTTTCTGGAGTTTAGAGGAAGATGGCTCTGCTAGTTTTTGCCAGCTGTGTGAAGATACAGTGAGGGAACAGCACCCTGGTACATCATAGGCTGGCTTCCTGGTCGACTTCCAGCTCCCTTGACATGTTAGTTCTGAGACTGTTCCAGAGTCACTCTTAGCAGCCCAGCCCATCTCTCCTGTGGGCACATTTCACATGTACTTTTATTGTATTTAAAACAGTATGCCTTTCTAACTAACTAAAAATATTCATATTTGGACTGAAGCTCCAAAGAAAAGGGGTCCCTGACTCATTTCACTAAAATGATTCCCAAAATAATTTCGTCTAACACTCAAAGTACACTGAGGTACTTTTTCTGATTTATATTCTTAGTGTATTGTATACTAGAACTTGTGTATTTCATCAAAATGTCCAAATCTCTACCCTAACACATCAACTCTGCAAAAGTAGTCATCAAGCTCGCTTTTCAGTTATCCACATTGGATAAAATGGAAAATTTCATCCTGGGTAGAAGATTGCTATTCCCATGTGTTAGAATTCTATAGTTTTCATAAAGCTTTTAATTAGGCTCACTACCTCTCTAAATCGCGTAAGTTTAACTTTTTTTGTCTCTACCGTTATTTGTTTCTTTCAAAATCAGTTGTACCATTCTTTCTGCTACCCTTCTGAACTGCCACATTCCTGCCCGTGACTGGTTCATGCAATCCATTCTTGATCTAGAAATTAGATTTATCTTATGGCTCCTGTCCTCACTGTCCCTATTACATCCTTAGCCTTCTCCCTGTATGACTGAGAAGCCAAGTTGTGGTACGAGTTGATGAACTTGTAAACAGTTCTCTGCCTTCTCTTTCACGTCCTCTCAAAAGAGCACTTTCCAGCACATCACACTGATGAAGATAACATTAGGTAGACTAGGAATCAGATGGCCTGGATTCTGCTCTGCTGCTAAATAAGTCCTAGTGTCAGACAAGTCATCTCTCTGGGCCTGATCTTACTCTGAGAAATGAGAATGTTGGAGAAGATTCTGAGGCCCCGAGAGATCTAAAATGCAAAAAAAATTTCAGAAGATAGTGATAGAATGTCTCTGGACCATGAACTGTGCTAGGTACTAGACACACAAGGAAGAACAAGTTACATTCTTTTCTCCTTAAGATGTCTAGAGCATGGTGAGAGAGAATTACGGTTCTTGGTAATAAATAGTATTTTTAAAAATCAGTGCCGGGGCCAAAGGAGCAAGGGGGTAAGTGCCCATGTAAGTTAGTCTTCAGTGAGGGTGAGAGGATTAGGTAAGGGGACACTATGTCTGAGTTGAAATCTAAAGGAAGGAAATTGAGATCTGTGAATGAAAGGAGGATAGCTGGTAAAAGAACATTCCTAGCAAAGAAACTGGTATGCAAAAATGCCTAGGGAAACTATCAGGAACCTCAGGGGGTGTCACGCTGCTTAAAGGTAATTTAAAGGTGAAGATGAATATTTCCTTAATAGCTACTAAATCAGAGTCTTGCTAATATGAGATATTATAGCAGCAAAAGAAATTGGCAGGGGCGGGCCACGGTGGCTCAGCAGGCAGGAATGCTTGCCTGCGATGCCAGAGGACCTGGGTTCGATTCCCGGTGCCTGCCCATGTTAAAAAAAAAAAAAAAGAAATTGGCAGGAATTTGATGATAAACACAATGCTAAGGAGATGGTTTTTTCATCTGGCAGCAGTGAAGTCCCATTGAAGTTTTAGTAACACAAAACTGACAGGATCGATCAGGCAATATGGAAATATCCTGTAGCAGATTGCATCAGGGAAGAGATTATATGTGGTACAATTAGCATTAATGGGAAAAGCAGCCATTGAAGTGGTTGTCTGTAACATGAGAAGACAAACCTAACAACAGAACCTTGTAGTACGCTGGTGTTTAAGGGACAGGGCAGATTAGAGGAAGAGGAGCTTGTAAAAGAGAGAAACAACAAAAGAAAATGTATAGAAAGATTGTGGAAATGAAGTATAACAGATGCTAAGATAAAGGATGTTTCAAAAAGAACAGAGTAATCCATGGTGTCAGATGCTACAGAGAGGTAAGGTACTGTGAAGCAAAGCCTCCACTGGATTTAGCTACATGGAGGCTAAAGGCTAATGACCTTCAACAGGTTTAGATGTCAATGAAATTTGAATATGGAACCCAAAGTACAGTCATTGAGAAGTAAATAGGAAAAAAAGACAGCTTTTTAATGCACCTTGTCTATGAACAGGAGGGGAAAGAGGGAAGTGACAGGAGGGAGAGGTCTACAGTGGTTAAGATGGAAGAAACTCAAGGAAGTTAAATGCTGATGGAAAAGTGGTAGAAGAGAAAAAGAAATCTAGTACCTGGGAGAGGAGGAGGATCTTGATGGAACAAGGTTCCTGAGATGGTAAATAGCCCACCTAGATAGTGGAGCCTTGGGAAGAGAGAAGTGAGAACAGATAGGCTTTTCTGGGATGGTGGCAGGAAGCTAAGTGGCTTCACTTCTGACTTTCCTTTTCTTTGAGAAGTTTGAGAGGAGAGGTCGTACCTGAGAGCGAGCAACACTTGTGTGAGGTTTGAGGAGATTTGAAGTAGACATCTGTTGACAATATCGTTGTAGATACAGGATTGCCCGTGTTGAGGCCACAGGAAGGGTGGCACCCGTGCAATTTAGAGAAACCTATCTGGTCAGTCCTGTGATGTTCCCCCCCCTCCCCTTCCCTTTTGGCATAGTCTGACCATAGGCAAATAAAAGATGCATGATTGGACTGAACTAGGGTAAACGTTTTGTTAAATGGGTATGATGGAAAGAGAGTGAATCTTAGAGAGATGGAAATGATCTCTGGTATAAGGGTCCAGGCTAGAGAAGGGAAGAAGTGGAAACAGGTTTCTGATGGGGAGCGAGTTGGAAGTTGCTGGATGTGGACCTTCAAAGAGTCTGAAGAGAGGGAGAATGGCAGATCGTGACCTGAGTGAGCTGTTGCATGTAACAATTGAAGAGGTCTAGTAATAGGGTAGCACAAAGTCAGGCAGGTTGCAGGTAGCTGAGGCCTGGAGTGAATGTTGTCTAAGCTGTGCCTCTAGAATGTTCTATCCCTTTTATGTACTTAATACATTTAATGACAGTTTGAACATTTGTTCTTTCTGGGTGATAAATGTTGATTATCTTTTTCTTTTACGCTCTGTGCTGGGAGAAATTGCTCCAGTACCAACAGCAAGGCACAGCAAGCACAACTAGTAGTTCACATTTTTCCTCCTGAAGCCTACTGCCTGATCTCAGATCATAGGGGTGTAACATGAACTAAGCACAATTTGGAATACCTTTTTATTTTACTTATTTAAATATAAAATATATTTATTAAATACAGGAGCTTTTGGCCTGTATATTATCTTAATTATCTTTACAGCATCCCTATGAGATAAATTTCATAGTCAGGAAATTGGAACTGAGAGAGATTAAATACAATTTCCACAACTTTTAAGTGGTAGAGAAAGGTCTGGAACCCAAATCTGTTTGATTGCAGAACACTTTGCCACTATATTATTACACTGGTTATGAATTAATTATGCCAGCTGCTACCCCATTATTTAAGTAGGTGTATGTTGAACACATTTGTAGTCTGTTCTGTAATGTATAATAGTGTTGGCTACACAGATTCTTCTCACTTATGAATGTATGTATTCCTGAAAACTTGCCTGTAAAGTGGAATTCTGAATAGCAAAATTATTTTCATAGTGTCTTCCTAAGTAAATCAGTATATTATTACCGTCTATAACGGATGTGGTCCTACAACATTGTGGTAACATTAATTTATGAATTGAGTCATACCTATAAAGAAACCAGTTTAAAAGAAACATTTTTGTGCAAATGATTGATCACCTTCTGAATTGAACTATTTTGTAAGCATGAATATTAGTTCCGTATTAAGTGCTCCAACACTTTGGTTTATGTAAAGAGGCATGTACCCAAGACAAGTCAGTTAGACCAGGAGAGTCCACTTCCCCCTCACCCCGGTGCTGTTAGGCTTCTTCCTTTCACAAAGGAATATAGGGTGGCATACAGTTTAGTTAGGGAGCAGTAGGGCCCTGAAAAGGCTTCCGTATATAGGACTTGTGCAAATTGGGTAATTTCCTTTTGGCAAGACCCTTTCTTTCTCTCATTCAACTAAACTGCGGGACCTGAAAGGCCACAATTAAAAAAAAAAAAAACATAAGGGCTGCAAACTCCATGCCGTTACCTCTTTTGTATACCATATTTTGTAGAGCCTTTGTTCTACCTCAAGAAAAATTTAAAAATCACCGGGCATAAAGAATTTATCCCCTGATTTATAGATTCCATAATAACAAAATTGAATATGTTCAGATGCCATAACATGAATGCTACCTGCATTGGCTTGGGCTTTCCTAAAAGTAAATTTGAACACCAGCAGTGAACAATCCTAAAATGAAATCAAGGAAACAATTTCATTTATGATAACAACTGAAAGACCACCTAGGAATAAATTTACTGAAGAATATAAAGAACTTTTACATGAAATCCTACAAAACATTACTGAAAGGTAATAAAGATGACCTAAATAAATGAAAAGAAATCCTGTGTTCACAGATTGGAAGACTTAATAACATTAAGATGTCAGTATTGGGCAGGCCATGGTGGCTCAGCAGGCAAGAATGCTCGCCTGCCATGCCAGAGGACCCGGGTTCGATTCCCAGTGCCTGCCCATATAAAAAAAAAAGATGTCAGTATTTACCAAAGAGATTTACAGATTGAGCGTAATTGCAGTCACAGCTCCTTCAGCTCCTTTACAGAAAGGAGCAAGCCAATCATCACATGCATATGGAAATTGTAGCAAGTGGTCCAGGAATAGCCAAACCATCCTGACAAAGAACAAGATGGGGGATCACTCTTCCTGGTTTCAAAACTTATTACAAAGCTGCATTAATCAAAATAGTATGGTACTAGCACAAAGATATTATGGACCAATGGAATAAAATAGAGTTCAGAAATAAACCCACCAGGAGTATAAAAACTCCTAGAAGAAAATATAGGGAAGCATCTTCAGGGCCTTAAGTTAGGCAGTGGTTTTGAATTTGAATAGACATTTCTCCAAAGAAGATACACAAATGTCCAGTAAGCACAGAAAAAGATGCTCAATGTCATTAGCCATTGGGAAAATGCAAATAAAAACCACAGTGAGATACCACTTCACGCGCACCCACTAGAATGGTTTTTGTTTGTGTTTTGTATGCTGTATGGCGGGGGTCACATTTCATTCTTTTTCCATGTAAGTATCCGGTTATTGCAGCAACATTTGTTGAAATTTTTTGTTTGTTTTATTTTGTTTTTGGGAAGTACATGGTTCGGGAATCGAACCCGGGCCTCCCACCCACATGGCAGGCGAGAACTCTACCACAGAACTACTCCTGTATGCCCCCCACCCCCAGTATTATTTTTTAAGAAGCAGAAAATAATGTGTTGGCCAGGATGCAGAGAAATTAGGAGCCCCTTTTTGCTGGTAGGAATGTAAACAGTGCAGCCTTTTCTCAAAAAGTTCCTAAGTATAGAATTACCATGTGACGTGGCAATCCCACTTTTAGGTATATAACCCAAAGAATTGAAAGCAGGGACTCAAACAGATATTTGCACACCAGTGTTGACAACTGCATCATTCGTAATTGCTAAAAGGTGGAAGTAACCGAAGGTCCCATCTACAGATGAATGGATAAACAAAATGTGATGTATGTACACAATGGAATTATTATTCAGCCATAAGGAGAAATGCGCTTCTGACACATGTGACAATGTAGATGAACCCTGAAGATATTGTATTGCATGAAGTAACCCAGACACAAAAGAGCAAATATTGTATGACCTGACCGTATAGATATTAAATAATTAGAATAAGCAAATTCATGGAGTCAGAAACTAGAATACAGGTTGCCAGGAAGGGCGTAAAGAGAATTAATTTTTAGCGGGTGCAGAGTTTCTGTTTGGAGTGATAGTTTTGCTCATGGATGGTGATGATGGCAGCATGTCGTTGTGAATGAACCGCCACTGACGTGTGGGCCGAGGGTGGTTAAAATGGGAGAGTTTATGTTGTACATTTTTCAGCAAAAAAGTAAATTTGACCATTTCAACAACTGAATTTTTTTTCATTCCTTACAGGATGTGAAGTTACTCCAGATGTAAACATTTCAGGCCAAAAATTTAACATTAAACTCCTGATTCCAGTTGCAGAGGGCATGAATGAAATCTGGCTTCGTTGTGACAATGTATGTTTTCCAGTTAAAATGTAAACCTCGGTTTTCTTTGTTTTCTGAGTATATTGATCAGTTATCCTTATTTTTCATGCTCATCATGTGATAAGTTTCATGTATAGTTATTTCTTTCCAATAGGAGAAGCAGTATGCACACTGGATGGCAGCCTGCCGATTGGCTTCCAAAGGCAAGACTATGGCAGACAGTTCCTACAATTTAGAAGTTCAGAATATTCTTTCCTTCCTGAAGATGCAGCATTTAAACCCAGATCCTCAGATAATAGCAGAGCAGATCACAACTGATATAAATCCTGAATGTCTGGTGTCCCCTCGCTATCTAAAAAAGTATAAGAACAAACAGGTACTTGATTCATTTTATTTCATTGACTGTTTTGTGGTTTGTTTTATAATTTTGTGCATAGAGTTTAAATTTAGTTTTCCTTCTTAAAATGTTTTAACCTTAATCAGTGGTCTTAATTATCAGGTGATTAGAATATAAAATAGGAAATAAATAGCCTTCAGTTAAATTGGTCATTTTAAAAATCTGTATCATTTTAGCACAGATAATGAGGTGGTGTTAGAGAAGTTGTGATGTATTTGTTCTAAACTTGAAGAAATCACTCTTACCAGGATGTTCTTTCAAACATTTCAGGGGATTGAATAAAATCTTAATGCTTTGTGTTCCTTAATTCCTTCAATTTTGTCCCTTATATAATTAAGTAAATGATATAAGGCCCAACTAACATTACCCAACAAAATCTGAAATATTATTGCTGGCTAAATTGACTTTTCCAACTTCGGAAATAAGGTCTGCAAGGGTAGAAGTAGTTTACATTTTAACATTGTCCTTTTTTGAAAATTACATCAACAGTAAGGACCTAGCCAGAAATTTACATTGGGTGACACAGTTTGTTAAATTATTTCATTGAAATTCACTGCTTTTGTCCACCATGTTCAGAATTCCTTTTCTGGAAATTAATACTTTAAAAGGATTGCTATTTAGGAAAAGTTTCCTCCAGTATAACAGAAAAGGTCCTTTTCAGGGGAATTTTACTTGGGATGGCCTTCCACAATCTCTATACCAAACATCATCCATAAAAGGGAAAGGTTTCATTTTAGGGAAAGAAAAGAGAAGACCTTTAAAATAAATATTTCATTTTTATCTTTGTTAAGGAATAATTTTAAAACATCCTGAAAATGTCCGATGGAATACGGGAACATTAATACCTTAGTCTAAAACTTAGCTGGAAATACTCAAAAGTTTTAGTCACAAAAAAATCAGTCTCTAAATTTCAGCAGGTGTGTTAAGTGACATGAAAGTTGTTTATTCCGGCCACGGGAGTAGTGGGGAGTGGAGGGGGTGTGCCCCGAGGAGCAGTGCGGAGTGTAGATTGTAAATTACAAGCGGAAAGAGCACCAGGTACTCAATTCATTTTTCAGTCTTCATTCTTTCACTTAAAAAATATTTGTAAAGAAACTTGTTTCTAAAATTGAATTAATTTTCCTTCAAAGGCTGTAAATTTCAAATCTTAACAGTTTATCATTTTACTCTTGGGTGTCTGGGAAAAAGGAGCTTAAAGGTTTTAAGAAGTGCCAGGCGTTGATTTAGCTGTCAAAGAGCCTTTGAAATGATAGTTTTCTGTCTCCGTGTACTGGACTTAGATGGTCAACTGAAAACTCTTTTGAGGACAGAGAGTATTTCCCCATCTAACTGACTGGAGAGTAGGACGCGCGTGGTCCATGCTCGAAGATTCTTCTAGCCCTGTCTTCCACATTGGCATCTTATGCAGTGTACTTTCTTTTTTAATGCTGCTTTCCCTAACAAGACTTAGAGGTTTTTTCCAGAGGGTGTAGACCTTGTACTTTTGCCCTGGCACCTCGTAAATGCTGATGGTCAGAAACTGAGTTACTTCTGCATGCCGGGCCTCGTGCTGCCACGGTGGCACAGTGCTCAGAGGTTTTGTTAAACTGCATTCAGTGGGAGGAAGATGTGGGGGGGCTAATTCACCCCCCCCCGATAGAAGTACATAGCGTCCTTTTGGATTCCTCAGTATAATCTTGTGTTTAATCAACTTAGTTCTCCAAGACTGCCTGTGTTCAGTTCATGAAACTTGCTGTAGATATTGTTCATGAGTGACTCTCAAACTGGACTTTTACATTTTAAAGAAGGATTGTTTTGTGTTTTTATATATATATCTTAATCCAAATTGAGATGGAGTTACGTTTATAGTCACAGTCCTTAGTGTACTGTATGGCATCTCTTTATTTTCCCTTCCAGGAAAAAGGATGCAAAAAGTATATGGTAATTGAGGGGTTTGCTTTTCTTGTGTAAATAGAGAAGTACTCTGGTCGCTGCACTTATTTTATGCCCTCAACTTCTACTTATTTCTGAAAAGCAATCAATGCATGGATTATATTTTCTCACTTAAATCTGAGAAGATGTTAAAGACTTTTAAATATTAATTTTGGTTTTGCTGCTAAAATAATTAGCTTTACCCTAACCAGTAAGAACTGGTATATGAGGCAGGGGGGGAAAGACGGTATATGCTCCTTGTATTTTCTTCTTTCAAACATCTACCCTTAATTTTAATTACATTTAATATTCTAAAATAATGTGGAATGTTTCAAAATACTCTAAATTGAAAGTAATCACTGCTTCCTCATTTTCATTTTCATGCTTGCATTTACTTTGCTTGGTTTCCACCTAAAGTAATTTTTTGCATGGTTTTTGGCTGGAATTTTGGTTTGTAGGTTACCGCAGCTTTTTCTTTGCTTTATTGCCATTTTTTCTGATTGCCTTATTTTTTTTCTTTCCACTTTCTTTTTTCTTTCTTCGCATTGCCATCTGCAGCCAGGCTATATAAGAGATTTGGTAAGTTCTCCATATTTACCAAAAAAAAGAAAAACAAATTTTAAAGCACTAGCCAAAACCCCCCTCCTGAGTTAATTAATCCCCTCTCCCCTCCCTTATGTGTGCAGTCATTCCAGTGTGAATACAATTTAATTTAAAAGTTGACCAATGATTCCTTTAGAAATTTTTAAAAATTATTATGGTGATTTCAGGTACTTCAGAGGTGCTAACAAATAATTCTGCTAGGAACTTGTATTCCAGGTTCTCATCCTGATCATGTATCTTGGTACTAAATTTAAAACTCATCATGTAAGCCAAGATTAGAATATGCAGTACCGTATGTGTGCACTTGGAGTATGTCTCAAGAGTGGCAATTACGTATTTCCAATGATATTTTTTGTTCCTTAATATACGGTAACTGGAATTAAGAAGATATTACATCAGGAGGTTTATTTTGAAAAAGCATTGTTTCATTAAAATTCCCAAATGATGTAGCTTTCAACTGTTTTCTAATTCCAACTCCTGCAGTGCCTGATTTGGGGTGGGATAAATAATTCAAACTTTTGATCTTTTTTTTGGTCTTGATTCTACTTATGAAAGAATAATGTGTCTAATGGTAAAGGTTATATTTAATCATATCTAGATAACAGCAAGAATCTTGGAGGCCCATCAAAATGTAGCACAGATGAGTTTAATTGAAGCCAAGATGAGATTTATTCAAGCTTGGCAGTCTTTACCAGAATTTGGCATCACACATTTCATTGCAAGGTTAGTAGTTCCACTAAGCACTGAAAGTACCTATATGTAAACTATAAATCTATGAATTTTTACTTAATGTACTTCATGTCATTAGAAATTAAACATTTAAAATATTTGTACTTACACCTATTAACAGTAAATTTGGTTTATAGTAACATTTAAAGATTGTTGGGATGTTGTCTTTATACTTGTAATTTTTACATTGAAAACTCAAATATGGTATACCTGATTGCATTTGTTTTTACGCTAACAAGAATACCACTTTTTAAAGAGCACATCTTGATTAAAAAACAATTCAAAATGGTTTTTAACATTAATTTTTAAAAAAAATAGATTTCAAGGGGGCAAAAAAGAAGAACTTATTGGAATTGCATACAACAGATTGATAAGGATGGATGCCAGCACAGGAGATGCAATTAAAACATGGCGTTTCAGCAATATGAAACAATGGAATGTAAACTGGGAAATAAAAATGGTAAGCTAGTATTACTTGAATTCATACTATAGTACTTTTGGTAAAATTAGTAAATTTAGAATCACAAGGTATATACAATCTGAAGATTATTTGAACTATTATCTTAAAATACAGAACATGGATCGATTATTCTTTTCTTATTTAAACTTGTTTATTTCATAATTAGCTCAGTTATTAGAATTCTAAGGACATAATGACTTGGTCTTTTTAAAGTTATCTTTCTATAATGAATAAATCCTTTTTACTCAGAACAGCAGCTACTCCTCTGTGCCAGGCATGGTACAGGATGTTTTGCATTTCTACCCTATCTCTAAATATGATCACAACTTTGTAAAGTAATGGGTTATCCCTGCTTTAGAAATGAGGAAACTAAAATTTAGAGCCCTAAAGGATTTCGCTATCTGTGAGCCTGCAGTTGGTGAGTAACAGTCAGGATTGAACTCTAAAACGTGCCCCTAGAACAAATGTTAAAATAAATTTAGTTTGAAATGCGAGTGATCAGTGAAGGGGGGGGTGGGTAAGGGGTAGGGTATGTATATTTTTTGTTTTTCTCTGTGTTTATTTTCTTTTTCTGTTGTCCTTTTATTTCTTTTTCTGAATTGATGCAAATGTTCTAAGAAATGATCATGATGATGAATATGCAGCTGTGTGATGATATTGTGAATTACTGATTGTATATGTAGAATGGAATGATCAAAATAGGAATGTTTGCGTTTCTTTGGTGGTTTTTTGTATTTAAAAAAAAATAAATAATAATAATAAATAAAAAATAAATAAATAAAATAAAAAACCTGCCCCTAGCTTTGGAGTACTTGAATATCAGTTAAAATAAATATAGTGTTTTATGAATAAGCTTTTTATTTTAGGATCATAGTGGGCTAGTATTATTTCCTGTCGTTTCACAGAATCTCATATTTCTGGAATATTCAAACGTGGCACCTAAAGGTTAAATATCTCAGGCAAACACTAAATACAGGAAGTAGTTTTTCTCCCAGGACTCAAAGAGATGTTTTCATTAACTGATTCCACCAGAGACCCGTTTGGGAACTTAGTGACCTAGATCCCTTGCGTTCACTTTTCCTTTTCAGAACATGAAAACTACCAGTGGGTGGAGAGTAAGGAGAGGCTAGTTTTTAAACTTTCCTTATTCTTTTCCACTTAGGCATTAAAAATAAGAAATTGAGGCTCAACAAGTATTTTGTGATAAGCCAGACCTTAAACACAGCAGCTTTGCTTGGATCCACCATCTCTCAAGTCTCACTTGTACTGATAACTCTTTGTCTTTGTTCCAGGTCACTGTAGAGTTTGCAGATGAAGTACGATTGTCCTTCATTTGTACTGAAGTAGATTGCAAAGTGGTTCATGAATTCATTGGCGGCTACATATTTCTCTCAACACGTGCAAAAGACCAAAATGAGAGTTTGGATGAAGAGATGTTCTACAAACTTACCAGTGGTTGGGTGTGAATAGAAAATACTGTGTAAGGGAACTCCATGGCCATGATATTTAACTTTAAAGCTGTTGTTTGTTATATGCTGCTTAATAAAATAAGCTTGAAATTTATCATTTTATCATGAAAAATTTTTTGCCTTACCAAACCAGCTAATATGTACCCTAACAAGCACGACTGTTAATCTGCTATCATGAAACAATGTACGGACTGTTGATTTTGGCACACATTTCTTAGGGCCAGAAATTGAAAACTGAAGTAGTGGGCAAATCAGGAACAAAACATAACTGATTTAAGCTGGCCAAACTGTAAGAAACTCAAGCCATCTATTTCAGAGCAATCCAGAGCTTAAACTATATGAAGTCTATTTATCATGTTTAATGCATATGTTTTAATGTATTTGTTAAATTGACCTTATGTTTTAAAATATCCTACTCCCAGCAGCCATTTGATTCCCTGCCTCCCCATATAAATCAGCCCTGCAAAAGATGCCTGATATTTAATCATGTCATTGTTTGACCTTGAAGGAAAATGCTGTTAGTCTGTTATGCTTGGTTTGTTTTTGTCCTTTAATGAGCATGTCTATTGTTTTGTGTTTTTAATTTCTACACCATATTGTATTATGACACTTTTAGTATTCACCAGCATATTCACTTTCTGCCTAAAATATGCAACTTTTGCATTACAATATGAAGTAAAGGTCTATGAAGTGTGCATTTTGTGTAACTAATGTACAAACACAAATTTTATAAAATTGTACAGTTTTTTAATAACTACTCACAACTAGTAAATGGCTTAGATATAGCATCTTCGCATTAAATGCTTTTAAAAGATATAAATATCAATTTGGTAACAATTATATGCAGTTTTAATATTGGCTAACTTAAGAATGACTTCATTATAGTCATGATTTTCCACAGTGTCCTTAACGGATGCCTGGACTGGCCATGGTCTAATCTGTTGCACTGTTACAGACTGCATTGGTGCTAGACAGAGAAGCTCACATAGCCCAAAAGGGTGCCAGGGAAGGTGGATTACCAGTATTGTCCAATAATCAATCCATGGGTTAAAGACTGTATAAATCCATTTTATTTTAAATAAAGGCAAAATCTTTTATTTAGTATTTGTTTCTTTTGTACTTCTTGTTTCTACTGTTCATATAGCATTAACTTTGTAGGAATGACCTTCTGTCTTTTAGAAAGCTCTGGCTAATATCCTGCATGACGAGAACAGCTTGCTACTATCCCAGTGTCACCGTTAAGATGTCATCTTCCGTTGAAATTGAGAACCCATCATTTTTCCTAAGATTTACAAGTGAATGTTGACTATTAGATGTTAGAAACGTAGTTATAAACAGAAATGACAGATGAACAGACACTGTTTTTGGCAGAACTTGTTTTAAACTGTGCAGAGATTCGTCTGTGGACTTCCCAAGTCCCACGGCCGCCACGTGAATGATAATTAGCCTCCTAACTGATTTCCCTGCCTCTGCTTTGCCTGCTGCCCTCAGCGATTCTGAGAGTAATCTAGCCACAGCATAGCACCCACTGTATTAACAGCTCTAACAGCTCCTTGTTGCCTGTAGGATAAAAGACACAACTCCCCAGTCAAGTATTCAGAGGTCTCCTATGGCCTGTTCCCATCTCAGTTTTCATCCTCCTCTCCAAACAGCCTTCTGCATCCCAGTCAAACTGGGCAACTCACATTCTCCAGATACCCTTTGCACTCACCCATCTCCATATTCCTCGAACCTGGGATGTCTATTTCCCTGAGCTTTCAAGCCTCCTGTTAACTAAATGTTATCTGTCCAGCATTTAAACATTTTAAGAAAGAGCCATGTGTTCTTTCTTCCATGAGTACTTTCAAGTTTCCTTGTGGCCAAAAGTCAGTCTCCCTCCTCTGAATGTATGCATTCTGTAGACCGCCATAGACTTTGGTCCTTTTGTGGAATTTAAGAGCAATTATCCTTATGGTTGGTGTATGTCCTCTTGACGCAAATAAATGGTACCTCCTTGAGCTCTGATCTGAGCAGCATGATTTCTACCCAGGATGAGTTCGTGCATAGTTGTTTATTGCACATAATGATGATTGTTTTGGAAATCAAGGAATTAGAACTTAGAAATTTTAGTCTCAGCATAGGTTAAGGAGGAGTTTTTTTTGTTCCTTGCACACCAGCTATGCATTGGGAAGTGTGCTGAGTGCTTTCACACATCGTCTCTTAAGGAGTCCTACAGTCAAGCCTCCTTTTAGGGAAGAGGCTGAGGGAGGCCAGGCTGCACAGCAGTCACAAATAATGCTAGTTAGTACCAAGCCAGAGCTAGAATGTAACCAGGTCTTCATGTCCCTACCGAGCAGTGTTAAATGCTTCATAGATCCTGGAGAACCCCACCATAATGGCCTGTCCCGAAAGCATAGTTCAGGAAAAGGAACACTAGGCAGGGCTTTGAGAGTCCTGGCTTCAGGTTTCTGTTCTGATCAGTTTCATATCGATAGGAAGGCACTGGGGGCAGGACACCAACCAAGCTCTCTTCCAATTGTTTCTCTAAAGCCAGCAAATCAGAGACCTGCCGGAAGCCACTGATGCAGTTAATTAGTAATCTAGACTTGGTACAAATTGTTTTTCACACAACCGTGAACTACAAAAGTCAGGGCACTAGAGACCTGAACTTTGTGGAAGGAAATCCAGTTGCAATGCTTGACCCTCCTCCTCTCTTACCCAGGTCCAAAAGCGGAGATGTGCAAAGTGTCTTTTTCTTCTGTATCCCATAGTTTTTACTCTTTTCTGTTGTTAAAAGTTTTATGAAGCATGTTTTCGGTTTTCTGGTGCATTTAGCTTTTAATTATCAGTTGGGGATGTAGTAGAACAGACGCACCTTGTTTCAGATCCTTCTGCTACCTAGCATTCTGCTCCTTGACACTTCGTTCACCTGGGAAATACAGAGGATTAAATGAAGAGCTGAGAGTGCCTGTTCTGTACCTACACTGAACAGTTTCTCAGTAAGGTTTTTCACTCAATCCTCTTTTTGATCCTCTGAAGCACATCTCCATATGATACCTTCATCATTCATAATGATTTCTGCCACCTATAATTAAGTTTTGAGAAGGGATGCTGCTGTTTTTTTAGGCCAGTCAATGCATAGTAGCATGCTTTACACCTTTGGTAATTCACAGAATAGGAGAACGGGGCTTTTTGAAATCCATCCCTTTGTGATAGTGTTCTCACTGTTATTAATTTCTCTGCTGAATTGCTGCACAGCTGCCATCTGTATGCTCTTTGGATTCTAAAAACTAGTCACCGATTCAAAAAAAAGTGCACCCCCGAAAATATTTTTTGTGGCTATTGTAGTCATCCCCTTTTTGCAGCTACATGGTTGCAGAAGACAGGCAAGGATGAGCTGACTCGGTTTGCCTGAAGCCCTAATAGGCATGGTGTCTAATAAATTGATATAGTTCTTTACTCTGCTGTTACAGTTTCAGTCGTCTCTGCAGACTGATATCCAGGAAGATGTTTACTGACAAGCTCTGTGCGCTTCAACAAATTATCCGAGTCTTGATCTGCTTGAATTGCTGGCAACTCAAGGATGGGGGCGGTGAAGGGAGAACACACAGGAAATGGGAAATTTGTGACCTGGCTTAGGGGAATGCTGTGCTGTCCAGAGCAGGAAACAGGGCAGTAAAAACGGCTTATCTGGTGACCTTATTTCCCAAGGCCGAGTCCTCTCTTGCTTTCTCTGGTTTATTTAATAAACAATACAAAGTTTCCCAGGCTGAATGTGTACATTAAAATCCCCTATTCCCTTGGTAAACAGTTATCAGTATGTGTGCACACGCACACACAGTTGAGTTTCCCTTTTGGCATGTGTGCATGGACCTACATATTACTAAAAATTACAAGCACTTAAAATAATTCGAGACCATTATTTCCTGAGATCTAATTATAGTCTCCTGTGGCCTCATTGGCTAGGCAGTGTCTGCGTTTCTGTTCAGGGAAGTGGTCCGGAGTCAATGTTAATTAAATTTGATTAAGAACAGTGCAACCAACTAAATAGGTTTAAAATCATATCTGTATCAATTTAGTTGTAGAGATTGGACGAAAAAAACACTTGATAGAAGCAGAAAATTCTCATTTCAAATCAAAGTGTTATGAACTTTGTTTTCATTACCAAGTGAAGTACAGTAAACATTTACTCTCAGGTTTACTGATCAGAATCAAACCTAAATAACCCTTTTTCTGACTTCAAGGCCTAACTACAAATTCAGTAAGCTCTTGGGACATTTGAAACACAGACATTTCTAATGCAGGAAAGCAAAGCACTGAGAATAGCCCAGCAGGTGGGAGGACCAGCCTTACCAGATAACCAGAATTAGTATAAAACTGCATTAAGTAGAGCATTGGCACAGGTATAAACCAAAGAACCAGAGTCAGAAGAGACGCTCCAGGAGCGAACACATGCGCGTATGGAAACCTGAAGTGACAGCCTGCCCTGCAGACCAGTGCGAGGGAAGGGCTTTTTCATGGATGCTGCTTATCCTTACAGGGCAAAAGAATTTGGACTGTTCCCTGACGTGTATGTAGGATCCAAATCCATTCCAAATGGGTTCAAGACATGCTGAAAGCAAAACTAAAACTTTTAAAAGATGCTGTAGGAGAGAATACAACATGGGGGAAGGATTTTGCTCCTTAACAAGACACATAAACCGTTTACATTAAGATGAAAACAAAGATACCATAAAGAGTAAAAAAAGGCAGATCAAATTGGGGGATTACAATCCACAGCTGGCAGATGGTTAACATCCAGACTATAAACACAGGCACACACTGACGAAAAGAAAATTGGGCAAGGCGCTGAAATAGGCATTTCACCAAAGTAGAAACCTGAAATGGCCAATAAACTGGGAAACTTCCCACCTCACTAGTATCAGGAACGTGATGGGCAAGGGGCAAGTTTTAAGTACAATTAAAATACAATTTCAGACCCACCATATTTGTAAAATATTTAAAGCCACAATATCAAGTTTTGGCCGGGATGTGCAATTATTGGAATAACTATTGCTGGTGGGTGTGTAAATTGGTACAGGGCACAGGGCACTTGGGAAACACATTGTCTAATAAATTTAAAGATTACCTACTGCCCAGCAGCTCCGCAGCACGGTGTGGTTATATACCCTGGAGAAGCTCCTGCAGACCAGGAGACTCAGCAGTACTTCTAATAGCAAAAAAAAAAAAAAAAAGAAAACAGTCAAGTGTTCATCCCGGTAGAATGGATACATTATAACAGAGTCCTAAAATAGGATCAAAACAAGTGAATAAATTACAGTAGACGAAAGGACATGGCTGAATCTCAGCCTAACATTGAATCCAAAAAATCCAGCTGCAGAAGACAATGGGTAGTATGGTTACGGTCTTAAAACATAGCAAGATTTTAAAATACTTTTTTTGAATGTGTCAAATATTTTCCTCTTCTGTGGTAGAATAAAAGCTGTTTTGGAGGTGGTGGTTTTTGTTTGTTTAAAAAAAAAAAAAGACTGCTGGTGATTCTCAAGTCCAGTGTGAAAAGAGTGGTAACTGAACTGCATAATGAATGGGAACAGTTGCTCTTGACAGCTGCCACTCTGCTCTGTGATTGCCTCCCTGGGTCTGGACCAGCTCAGCACACGGGTCTGGGCCTAATTAGCTGACTGCTGGGCTGGCCGAGTTTCAGAGTTTGGAGCCAATGAGCCAAGAGTCAGGGGGTGAGTCCCCTTGTGGTCAGTTGGCTTTGCTCTGTTTGGCACTCGCAGGCTGCACCACTGCCCTGCAAACGTGCAGGGCTCGTCGGGAGAGGAACAGCGCAAGCGAAGGAGAATCCATCCATCAACTCAGTTCGAAATCAGCTCTAAGCTCGAGGCTCTGGTCAGTGTACAGATCACTGCATGATGACTCATAAGCGATTGTGGAAATGTCAGCACAGATCTTTCGGAACCCTCTGAGTCGCCGCTGCGAGGAGTGGAATGTACTCCAGATCTTTTCTTGCAGCTTAGATTAGTATCAAAGGTGTTCTTGCGCTTTAAATCCAGCCTCCTATAGACGTTAACTCTACTAAATTGAAATCCTGAAAACGATGTTCATTCTCAGGAAATTGCTCTCCACTTTCCCAATTTAAAAGTGTTTTTGGAAGGGTGCGGGCCACGGTGGCTCAGCAGGCAGAGCTCTTGCCTGCCAGGCCGGAGACCCGAGTTCGATCCCTGGTGCCTGCCCGTGCCAAAAAAAAAAAAAAAATGAAGTCAATAGGATAGAAAAAGTAGATCAAAACCATTGCTGTAAAGCAAGATACCCTAGAAAATGCCTAGAATCTATTTTGTTCTGTTTGTCTTTCAAATGATTAGTATAGGAAATACCAGAGAAAGGAGTGATTCCAAGTAGGTAAATCCTGTTAAAAGGCTTTTAAAAAAATTGTTCTTAAAACCAGTGCAGAACAACTTCAGTGAGAATGAAAAGATATGCAGTATCACGCACTAAACAAGGCAGATATGAGTATTTTTTACACGAGGATATGATTTGAATAAAAGCCATCATTCGTACTAGCTGGGACCATACCAGTTGATCTACATCAAAGATGGGGAAAAGGGAGCCAGCTCTTCAAAAATAACCTCACAGGGAAGAAACCGACCTAAGAAGAGCAAAGAAAAGGTAGCAAATAGGAGACAGTTGCTGAAACCATCTTTATCACTTAGCTTTGGATTGTATTTCTAAACCTCCAACCCAAGAAGTAGCTTTGTATAATCAGCCTAAACATATTCGTGGAAGGCTGGTTTGTAATGCTTCACTTTCAGATGTTCTCAAAAGAAACTCCTTCATCTTGTCCTGGATACATCCTGTTTCCTTCTGATTGGGTTTTAGTTTCTCATTTCAATGCTCCAGATACTCCCCATCTGACAATCGTTGAGAAACTTCACTTTACTTCCTCATAGATTGTGTTGAAAGCAATCACATAATGAAGAGTAAATGCCTTCTATTTACTCCCAGCAGGAAACAGGAACGGGGTTTGCTGCAAGGCCCTTCCCAGCCCCTGCTGTACCATAGATGGAGGCGTCCACTGTGAACTTGACTCCTTTTACATGCCCTGAATTCCTTTTAAAGAGGGAACAGGACAGATGTTGTCTTTAATCTTCACTGGTTAAGACATCTGTGGAATGTTAGAACTTCTAGAGTTGTTTTGTTTTCAGGCAAGTGACATGAATTAACAACGTTTTTTTCAGTCCCCAAAGTGCTTAAGATCATGTTATGTTGCTCTCTAAACAAAGATGATTTCTAAGCCTATATAAGACTTGACTGTAAACCTTGCCCTTGATTTCTTTTCTGAGGAATCAAGCTAAGAAGCTGTGTTCCATAAAAACCGGGAGCATAATCTTTTGCAATCTGTTAGGCAACTATTTAAAAGGGAGGGTGTAGAGTGGAGTAATAATAACTAATTGTTTGGTACGTAACTTATAACTGAATTCTGCTTCTAAGTAAGAGGTCACAACTAACTGGATGCCAGTCGGTTCATTTTGTTCTAAGAGATCTATGAATTATGAGGCCCCGCCAGCACTGGCACTGAGGAGGCAAGTAAAGCTGCCTGGTACTAATTTGTGAAAGGACAGAAACTTGGAGAACTGAAGACCAAAGTAGGTTATAGAGGCTGAAAGTAGAAAAGTAAAGCAAGGGGCTGTTATTTTTTTAACCAAGTTAATATTTTGAATTGTCTAAAATTGAGAGTGTTGATGATTATACATCTAAGTGAGACGTGGACTGTTGACTTTGGACATTAGACATGATGCCAATGTGGGGAGGTGGCTGAAGGACACATTGAGAATTCAGAATGGCGAACTGTGAAGTATACATATGATGGAATACTGCACGGCTACAGAAAGGAACAAAGTCGTGAGGCATGCAACGAGGTGAAGGAACCTGCAGGGACATTACATGCTGCAAAATAAGCCAGAAACAAAAGAACAATTATTGAATGGTCTCTTTTAGAAAATACCTATACAAAAATCGGGGCCTAGATTGTAAGCTCTTAGAGTAGTCATATTTAGTCCAGAGCTGTTAATGTTATTTTCTAGATTTTGAGATGATTTGCTCTATGTGTATAACCTGGCATTTCCCTGGAACTTTGGCTACCTCTATGACATCTAAGACATAGAGTGGGAGTTCTGCAACTCTGAAAGTCAGCATTGCTACATACAACAATTGTTAAAGAAACTAACTTCAGTTAGAAATAAGAATGAAGCCAGTCTGGTTGGGACTAAGGTAAATCAGAATACAGGGGTAAGGAGGACATCGTCTGTATTTCAGAATTTCACCTACTTTATGAGACCAAAGGAAGAGAGGTTTATTTTGTCCAAAACCTAAATCTTCTGTAACATATAATCTAACTCAACCTGTCTGGATAGTTCATTTACAGAACCCAAACACATGGAGCTCAGAATGGTAATGAGGGCTTATAATTTTATATAGCTTAAAGTAATACTCAGATACATCGCAGAGTATGTTGGTCAGATAATTAAAAAGTATTGACAAAGTCTCTGGAAGGATGGAAGAAAAAATATGGAACTATTAGACTTTACCACTGGGGAAACCCCTGATACTGTCTCAAACATTAGGACTCCCAAGTCAATAGGCCAAGCCTTGCTCTTGTAAAGCTTATTTCGGTAGCTGAGAAGCCAAGCCCAGCTATAGTTATGTCTAAGAGTTACTTCCAGAAAACCTCTTTTGTTGCTCAGATGTGCCTCTCCCACGCTAAGCCCAACTCTGCAGGGAAAATCATTACCCTTCTCCCTTACATGGGACATGACTCCCAAGGATGAGCCTGGCCCTGGTACTGTGGGATCGACAATGCCATCCTGACCACAAGGGAGAAAAAGAAATGTAACAAATAAGGTATCTGTGGCTAAGAAAGTTCAAATAGAGTTGAGAGGCTATTCTGGGGGTTACTGTTATCCCAGCTTCAGCTAGATACTGCCATGCATCATGATTTGCCAACCCCAACCAACACCATTCCTTTCAACCCTAAAGAGCATCTAGGACTCTGTCTGAGATTCGGAAAAAGTTTCATGCACTAAGATCACTTTCCAGAAACCTACAATCTCCAGATGGGTTCCTAGGCCAGATAAGTCCTGAAACCCAAAGGGGCCATCCTCTCCAAAAATACTAAGTCGTTCCAGCTCTCTATCCCATATCATTTTCAACCCTTTTCAACATGAAAAAGCTAGAATGAGCAAAGCCCAAATACCCCTAAAGAATGGGAGAAGGATCAAAGGAGAAGATAGGATATAACAAATGAGTATGACTGCTGAATCATTTTATTGATATTTTTAAGTCTCCCATGTCTTGAGGCAGCTAGAAGGAAAAACCTAAAATTGTGGAACTGTAACCTGTTCCAAACTCTGAAACCTGTTCTATAACTGCTTGTTACAATGTACTTTGAATTGTGTTGCTTTCTTTGTATGTGTGTTATATTACACAATAAAAAATATTAAAAAAAATATTTTGAGTGCTCAAAATAATTCTATACTAAGTCATGTAGGCCAGAGAGGAAAAGACTTACAATCTCTTAGACAGTCCATAAGAATTTTAGTATGTCACGGGGCAGTTTATGACTAACTGTCAAGTCAGCCATGGAGATAAGGGTTGCAGATAAGAATGCAGTTGACTAGAGTGACCCAGTAAAAGTGCCTGACGGAGGCTGCACCGAGAGACTTGCAGGACGAGGAGAGAGAGGGGAGGGCAGGAGGGCAGGAAGGAAGGTTCTGGAAATGTGAGAAAATCCAAATCCTGACATGGGGAAACATTAGGTGCTCATTAAATAATTATGAAAAACTAAAAGAAGATTTTTTAAAAAAAACTGGTTAAAATACTGAAATAGAGAAATCATATGGTGTTGCATAGCATGGCTTTGAGTTATTCAAATGAAGCTAAATTTCACCAACTATTTCAGAAGTACAGATGAGAAAACCAGGCTGTGAGGGAGGAAAGCCATTGAAAAATCAACCCTAAAGCCATTAAAAAAATCACCCTGTGGACTTCTGGAAACACTATGATCCTTTATCATTGTCTAATTCTGAAATGATTGCAACCTTAACTTCGTCTTACTAATTCATTAATATAGACTTTATTTATTTATTTGTTTTTAGCTTTAGCTATTCTGGGTCTCTTTTCCTTCCAAATAAATTTGATAACTAGCTTTTTCAAGTCTTCAAAGTAGTAGGTTGTTGGGATTTTGATTGGTATTGCATTGAATCTGTAGATGAATTTGGGTAGAATTGACCTTTTAATGACAGCCAACCTTCCTAGCCATGAGTGTGGAATGTCTTTCCATTTATCAGAGTCAATTTTTTTTCTTTTAGCAACTTTTTGTAATTTTCTGTGTACAAGTCCTTGAGATCCCTGGTTAGGCTTATTCCTAGATACATTATTCTTTTGGTTGCTATTTTTTTTTTTTTTTTTGCATGGGCAGGCACCAGGAATCGAACCCAGGTCTCTGGCATGGCAGGCAGGAACTCTGCCTGCTGAGCCACCATGGCCCGCCCATGGTTGCTATTTTGAATGGAATTTTTTCCTTAATTGTATCCTCAGGTCGTTGCTTGTGTATAAAAACATTACTGATTTTTTGTTGTTGTTGTTAATTTATTTTATTTTATTTTTTTAAATGCCAAAAAAAAAACACCAAACGCAAACATTCCTATTTTGATCATTCTGTTCTACATATGTAATCAGTAATTCACAATATCATCACATAGTTGCATATTCATCATCATGATCATTTCTTGGAACATTTGCATCTATTCAGAAAAAGAAATAAAAAGAAAACAGAAAAAAATTTTACACATGCCATACCCCTTACCCTTCCCTTTCATTGATCGCTAGCATTTCAATCTAAATTTATTTTAACATTTGTTCCCCCTATTATTTATTTTTATTCCATATGTTCTACTAGTCTGTTGACAAGGTAGATAAAAGGAGCATCAGACACAAGGTTGAAAACATTACTGATTTTTGTACATCAAACGTGTACTGCCATTGTTCTGAATTTGTTTATTAGTCCATGTAGCTTTGCCGTAGATTTCTCAGGGTTTTCAAAGTATAATATCATCTCATCTGCAAATAATGAAAGTTTTACTTCTTCCTTTCCTAGTTAGATGCCTTTTATTTCTTTCTCCTGTCTGATTGCTCCAGCCAGGACTTCTGGTACACTGTTGAGTAATAGTGGTGACAGTGGGCATCCTTGTCTCATTCCCGATCTTAGGGGGACAGCTTTCAGTCTCTCACTCTTAAGTATGCTGCTGGGTTTGGGTTTTTCATATATGCCCTTTATGATACCGAGGATGTTTCCTTCGATTCCTATTTTTTGATGTGTTTTTTATCAGGAAAGGATGCTGGATTTTGTCAGATGCTTTTTCAGCATCAATCAAAATGCTTATGTGATTTTTCCCTTTTGATTTGTTAACGTGCTGTATTACATTAATTGGTTTTCTTATGTCGAACCACCCTCGTGTTCCTGGTATAAACCCCATTTGTTCTTGATGTGTAATTCTTTTGATGTGTCGTTGTGTTAGACTTGCTAGTATTTTGTTGAGGATTTTTGCATCCGTGTTCATTAGGGAGATTGGTCTGTAGTTTTCCTTTCTAGTATTGTCTTTATCTGATTTTGGTATTAGAGTGGTATTAACGTCATAAAATGAGTTAGGTAGCGTTCCTTTTCCCTCAATTTTTTTGGAAGAGCTTGAATAGGTTTGCTGTTGGTTCTTTTTGGAATGTTTGATAAAATTCCCCTTGTGAAGCCATCTGGCCCTGGGCTTTTCTTTGTGGGAAGAGTTTTTTTTTTTTTTAATTTTTTATTAATTAAAAAAAATTACAAGAAACATAAACATTCCCAACACACACACTCAGCAATTCACAATATCATCACATAGTTGCATATTCATCATCATGATCATTTCCCAGAACATTAGCATCAATTCAGAAAAAGAAATGAAAAGACAACAGAAAAATATAACAAACAGAAAAAAAAATTTTACAGGCCATACCCCTTACTGATTCCTTTCATTGATCACTAGCATTTCAAACTAAATCTATTTTAACATTTGTTCTCCCTGTTATTTATTTTTATTCCATATGTTCCTCTCATCTGTTGACAAGGTAGACGTTATATTAATTTAAAAAATCCTGAAGAAACACAAAAAACAATATGCACATGTGAAGCATCAGCTAAAATCTAAATGAGTTTAAATGTTTGTATTCTTTTTTTTTTTAATGTTGTATTCTTCAAAAAAAAAGCAGTGAAGGAAAAAAAAGATGAGAAAACAAACAAAAAATTTGCAAAAGTATGAGATAAAGGAGCAGGAAACATTGAAGCTTCTAAAAACAAGATGTTGTGGAGAAGGCCCATGGGAAAGTCAACTTAATTTTAAAAGATGCTCCTTACATTTGAGAATGAGGAGGGAGATGGGCTAGAAACAGACATGAGTATGTGAACACATCCTCAGGGGAGGATACACAGGAAGGAAAGAAGTTGCAGACATCCAGTAAGAGAGCCGAGGCGTGGGAATCTCTCCATGACACGGTGAGGGGTGTGCAGAGACCTTGGACCATGAGCAGATGGGCCTAAATCCACTTTTCTAAAACCAAATGTTGCAGCAAAGGGATTTTGAAAGACTATTACCATAAATAAGGCTTCAAAGCCACTCAAGTCCTCTGAAGAAAAATGACACCAATAACCAACGCTACGTAAAGCAAGAAAGATCATTGGAACCCTTTCCATCTCACAGGGTGCCCAGTGATGACCTCTCAGGGGAGCCTTCCCTGGCAACCCCTCTAAAGGGACCCCCCCAAACCACTTGTTATTTACTAAATATCTGTCTCCCAGCTCTACACGGAGAGCAGTTCTCATCTTTACATCCCTGTACCTGTTGGGACCTGGCAACAGAGAAGGTGCCAATGTATACTTCTAGAAGGAATGAACAAATGAAAGAATGAATGAGTTCCAGTGAAAAAGGAAGGGTCTAGCCTTTAACAATATGAAAGCACGGATTTGAAAATTGCTAACTAAAGAAACTCTAAGGGAACTGTGCTCCAGACCTGAGATTGAATATGGTAACATAGTCTGCTTTTTTATGAGCCAGCTGGAGAGAATTCTGCTATTTTTAGGTCCACAAAACCTAGCCTTTTCTCCCTACCAATAGCTGTTTTCGAAATCAGGAAATAGAGCCAATTTAAATATTGGCCCAAGCAAAACATCACTGAGATGTTCCCAAAAGAAAGAGGAAAAAGGTTCAAATTCAAAAAACAAACAAGAATAAAGATTTCCTGATTGTCTGTTTTACAGTTTTATGTGTGCATGATATTAGGAAATTTCAGACAATCTCATGAGCTAAAGTAAAGATGTTAATTCTCAAGGTAAACACGGAAGCAGAAGAGTGAAGGGGCAGGAAGGAAATGCAGAACCGCCTTCCAATTTCTTCTTTACTAAACCTTTCCCAGCCTGATGCTAACATATCAATCCTCCAATATCAGAGAAAGCCCCATTGAAACATTCAAAATATATGTAAAAAAGTTTTTTTCCCAAAGCCAAAAGAATGCTTTTTAAAAAAAGATTATACCCTCTGAAATCTATTCTACAACTAACTGTGGCAATGTACTTTGAAATTTATTGCTTTTATGTATATACGTTATTTAAAGAGAAGCAGGAGTATAACAGAGAAGATAGGATTTAACAAATGAGTATGACTGCTGAATCATACTGATATTTCTGTTGGTCTCCAGTGTCTTGGAGCAGGTGGAAGAAAAATGAAAAAATTGTGGAACTGTAACCCATACCAAATTTTAAAATCTGTTCTATAACTTCTTGCTAAAATGAACTTGGAAATTTATTGCTTTTTTTGTATATACATTATATTTCACAATTAAAAAAAATTAACAAAATACAATGCCACACTTTCTCTAATAAATAATGATAATAGCTAACACTTATGAGCCCTAGGGGGACTTCGCAAAGCACTTTGCACACTTTTCCACCAATTCAAACTCACAAAGCCCTAGAAGGAAAATGAAAGTACTGAGAAATCAAAGAACTTCTTCAAGTGGCAAAGCTAAGTACATGGCAGCTTCTAGATTCAAATCCAGGCAGTTCACTCTAAAGTTTGTGGCTTTACCACTGTGTTCTGGACATTAATATGGATAATTGAACAGCTCTATGCATGTGCACAAAGGGCCTCCTCCTTAGACCAGCGCACACCAGGGTTATGCCCCCCAGACTGGTGCACCTGCACAGCTACATCCTCCCTGGCCACTGGGTGGCCACCTTTACAAGCACCGGCATAACATCCCCAACCGGCACCCATACCTGCCCTGAAACAAATCACCGTGCTAAGTGCTCCACCCCAAGCTCTGCTCCCTGCTGTACAACCATCCTGCAAACACAAGGCCTTAGACTACTGAAAGAAATCAACTCCCAAAGTAAATCAGTCAAGATATTTACATGCCACAAAGACAGCAGAAGGTCACTAAGCATATCACAATGCAGACAGATATATCCCTGCCTAATGACCAAATGAAAACACCAGAGGAGACAGACATTGGAACAACTAATCAAAGATGTTCATACAACTCTACTTAATAAAATAAGTGGGATAGCAAATGACATAAAGGAGATCAAGAAGAGCACAAAGAGGAATTTGAAAAAATAAATTTAAAAAATAGCAGATATCATAGAAATTAATGACTCTGTTGACCAATAAAAAACATACTAGAGGCACCCAACACGAGATTTGAAGTGAGAGAAGACAGAATAAGTGATATAGATGACAGAATAATTGACTTCAAAGACTCAAAATAGCAAATGGAAAAAAATTAATGATAAACAAAACAAAGTGCACAAATATAAGAATCACTGATGTCCCAGAAGGAGAAGAGAGGAGTAAAGGGCTAGGAAGAGTAGTTGAGGATATAATGGGGGAAAACTTCCCAACCCTCATAAAGGACATAAATATACAAGTCAAAGAAGCCCAACAAACTCCAAACAGAATAAATCCAATAGGCCTTCCCCAAGGCACATACTAATCAGTCTGTCAAATGGGGAAGAGAAGCAGAAAATGCTGAAAGTGGCAAGAGAAAAACAATCTACTACATACAAAGGAAATAAAGTATGACTGACTTCAGACTACTCAACTAGCACCCTAGAGGTGAGGAGGCAGTGGTATGATATATTCAAGATCCTGAAAAAGAAAGACTTCCAGCCAAGAATTCTGTACCCAGCTAAATCGTCCTTCAAAATTGAGGGAGAGATTAAAGTTTTCACAGACAAAGAAGTCCTGAAAGAATTTGTCAACAAGAGACTGGCCCTACAAGAAATACTAAAAGAAATTATGCTGGTTGAAAAAAAAAAAAAAAAGACAGGAGAGGGAGGTCTGGAGGAGAGCACAGAACTGAAGAGTACCACTAAGGGTAATTTAAAGAACATAAAGAACACAAAGAGAAAGAGGTAAAAGAATATATAGATATAACGAATAAAATTTAAAAAGATAAGGTAGTGGAATCAAGAAATGCCTTTTCAATAATAACCCTGAATGTTAATGGATTTATCAGTTAAAAGACACAGATTGGCAGAATGGATTAAGAAATGTAATCCCGCTATATGCTGCTTACAAGAAACTCATCTTAGACACAATGATACAAATAGATTGAAAGTGAAAGGATGGAAAAAGAGTTTCCATGCAAGTTGTAACCAAAAGACAGCAGGAGTAGCTATACTAATATCAGACAAAATAAACTTTAAATGTAAAGACATCATAGGAGACAAAGAAAGCTGCTACAAAAAGGAACAGTGTAGTGAGGCCTGCAATGATGTGAATGAGCACGTGGGACATTTGGTGAGGCCAAATAAGCCAGAAACAAAAAAACAATAATGGTATGGTCACCTTTAGAAAATGCTTATAGGAAAACAGGGGCCTAAATTGTAAGCTTTCAGAGCAGACACATTAAGTCCAGAGTGGTGATTATTATTGCTGGATTTTGAGAGGCTGATTTATATATATAACCTAATATTTAAAGATAAGAATGAAGCCGAACAGGTTTGGGTTAAAGTAATTCAGAACATAGGGGTAAGGAAGACAGTGTTTATATTTTAGAATCGCACATACTCTTTGAGACCAACAGAAGAAAGGTTTATTTGATCTGGAACTGAAATTTTCTGTAGTACGTAATCTAATTCAACCTATGTGAATAGCTCATTTGAACAACTGAAACACAGAGAACAAAGAATGAGAAAGAGGTCCTTTAATCCTGTATAGCTTATTGTAACACCTGGAAACATCCTAGAGTATATTAAGCAGATAATCAAAAAGTATTGGCCAAGTCCCCAGAGGGAAGGAAGAAAAACTATGGAAATATTGAACCTTACCATCAGGAAATCCCTTAATACTGTGTCATATTTTAGGGACACCCAAATCCATAGGCCATGCCCTCGATCATGAGGCTTACTCTTGTGAAGCTTATGTAGGTAGCATAGAAGCTTAGACTACCTATAGGCATGCCTTAGAGTTACTTCCGAAGGACCTCTGTTGTTGCTCAGATGTGGCCTCAGTCTCTCTAAGCCCAGCTCTGCAAATGAAATCATTACCCTCCCCCCTATGCAGGACATGACATCCAGGGGTGAAAGTCTCCCTGGCAACGTGGGAGAGGACTCCCAGGGATGAATCCAGACCTGGCACCGTGGGATCAACAATTCCATCTTGACCAAAAGGGGAAAAGAAGTGTAATTAATAACATATCAGTGGCAGAGAGAGTTCAAATAGAGTTGAGAGGCTACTCTAGAGGTTGCTCTTATGCAAGCTTCAGGCAGGCCTTGCTACCTATCATAACCTACCAACCCCCAACCAGGACCACTCTAGCTAATCCTAAAGAAAACCTAAGGCAATATATAAGATTCCACAAGAATTCCAGGCACTAGAGTAACTTGTCAGAAACCTACAACCTCCAGATGGGTCCCTGGTCCAGATAAGTCCTGAAACCTATCCCAGCCTCTCCAGAATATCAGATAGTTCCATCTCCCTACCCCATATTAGTGACAGACCCTTCTGATATCAAAAATGTAGAATTGCCATAGCCCAAACAACCCCAAAGAGAGGTATGGAAAGATCAAAAGTGATGGTGGATTTATACATAGAAGATAGGACTTAACAAATGAATATGAATGCTGAAACATTAAGTTGATACCTCTTTTAGTCTCCAGTATTTTAGAACAGCTAGAAGTAAAACCTAAAATTGTGAAATTGTAACCCATGTCAAAGTCTGAAATATGTTCTACAACTAATTGTGATGCTGTGCTTGGAAATTTATAGCTTTTTTTTGTATATATGTTATTGTTCACAAAAAAAGAAGGAAAAAAAGTCAATTGTGATGATAAAAAAGTATTTAAGCCCTCTAGCCCATACTCTGGAGCAGCTAGAAGGAAAAATAGGAAAGGATCATATGTTAGCCCATGACAAACTCTGGTATCTATCCTGTAATGACTTTTTGAAGAGTGCTTTGAAAGCTATTGTTTTTTTATTTCTTTGCTTTGTACATATGTCATACTAAACAATAAAAAAAGTTAAAAAAAAACTTTACAATGTAAAAATTCACACGTATACAAAGTAAAGGGAATAGTATATCATTTTATAACTATTAGAAAAATTAGAGAAGTTGTAGATTTACAGAAAAATCTTAAAATACAGTGTTCCCATGTGCCACCCGATTATTAACATCTTGCATTAATGTGGTACATTTATACAATTCAAGAAAGAATTGATATACTTGTACTATTAACCATAATCCATGGCTTACTTTAGTGTTCACTATTTGTGTTGTACAGTCCCATATGATTTTTAAAAAATGTTTATTCTAGTAATGTATATACAACCTAAAATTTCCCCATTTAACCATGTTCAATATATATTTCAGTGCTGCTAATTATGTTTGCAATATGGTGCAACCTTTACTGTCATCCATTACCAAAATCTTCCATCATCCAAAATAGAAACTCTGTAAAATTTAAGCATTAACCCCTATTTCCTACCCTGTCCCTGGCCTCTGCTAACCTACATTCTACTTTCTGGATCTATGAATTTGCTTAACCTGATTATTTTGCATCAGTAACATCATACAATATTTGTCCTTTTGTGTGCAGCTTATTTCATTCAACATGTCTCCAAGGTTCATCCATGTTGTCAAATGTATCAGAGCCTTATTCCTTTTTACAGCTGAATAATATTCCATTCTGTGCCTATATCTGATCAGTTTATAAATCCCTGGAGTGGTTCTTTCTTTTGGCAATTGTGAATAATACCACTATGAACATCGGTGAACAGATAAACACATATCTGTTTGAGTTGCTGCTTTCAATTCTTTATACACCTAGAAGTGGAGTTGCTGGGTCATACAAGTCTATAATAAGTTTTTTGAGGAACCACCAAACTGTCTTCCACATTAGTTGCATCATTTTTACATCCCCACCAACAATGAAATAAATGTTCCTATTTTTCCACATCTTCTCCAACACTTGTAATTTTCCATTTTTATGATAGCCATTCCAGTGGGTATGACATGGTATTTCATTGTGATTTTGACTTGCATTTCCCTAATGGCCAATGGTATTGAGCATCTTTTCATGTGCATTTTGAACATTTATAACTCTTCTTTAGGGAAATGTCTATTCAAGTCATTTACACACCTTTTGATTATTTTTCTTCTTGTTGTTAAATTGTAGCATTTCTTTATATATTCTGGATATTAAACCTCTATTGGATATGTGGTTTCCAAATATTTGATCCTACTGTATAGATTGTTATTTTACTTTTCTGAAAAAATCCTTGGATGCACAAAAGTCTTTCATTTTGATGAGGTCCCATTTATCTTTTTTTTCTTTTGTGGCTTGTGCTTTGGGTATAAAGTCTAAAGAAACATTGCCTGATATAAAATCCTGAAGATGCTTTCCTCTGTTTCCTTCTAGGAGTTAGCCTCTCATCCATTTTCAGTTGATTTTTGTATATAGTGTGAGGTGGGTGTCTACCTCCATTCTTTTGCATCTGAACATCCAAACTTCCCAGCACAGCTTGTTGACTAGACTACTCTTTCCTGACTGAGTGAACTTGACACCTTTGTCAAAAATTAGTTGGCCGTAAAAGTGCAGGTGAATTTCAGAACTCTCAGTTTTATTACTGTCCTTGTGCCTGTATCATCCTGTTTTGAATACTTGGATTTGTAAAAAGTTCTAACATTGGGAAGTGTGACCTTAAATTTTGTTCTTCTTCTTTTCCAGTTTTGGCTATTTGGGGCCCATTTCCCTTCCATATAAATTTGATGATTGACTTTTCTATTTCTGCAAACAAGGCTGTTGAAATTCTGATTGGGAGTATGCTGAATCTGTAGATTGCTTTTGGTAGAAGTGACAATATCTTAACATTTAATCTTCTAATCTGTGAATGTCCTTCCATTTACTTAGGTCTTGATTTCTTTTGAGAATGTTTAGTTTCCTGTATATAAGTCATTTACATATTTGATTATATTTATTCCTAGTTATTTGATTCTTTTTAATTGCTACTGTAAATGGAGTTTTTTTCTTGATTTCCTCTTCTGATTGTTCATTACTAGTGTATCAGACCCCTACTGATTTTTGCACGTTAATCTTGTACCCTGCCCACTTTCCTAAATTTGTTAGCTCCAGTAGCTTTGTTGTGAATTTTTCAGGATTTTCTGTTTAAAGGATAATAGCATCTGCAAATAAGGAAAGTTTCACTGCTTCCTTTCCAAATTGGATGCTGTTTCTTTTTCTTGCCCAACTGCTCAGGTCAGAACTTCCAGTACAATATTGGATAACAATGGTGACAATGGGCAATCTTGTCTTGTTCTGGATCTTAGAGAGAAAGCTTTCACTCTCTCAGCTTTGAGTGTGATGTTAGCTGTGGGTTTTTCATATATGCCTTTAAATAATGTTGAGGAGTTTCCTTCCATTGCATTCTTAGTTTTCTAAATTTTTTTCTTTCTTTTTATCAGAAGGGTAAAATACATTTTGTCAAATGCCTTTTCCTGTATCTAGTGAGATGATCATGTGCTTTTTTACCTTTGTTCTGTTAATGGAGTGTGTGCCAGTTTGAATCTATGGTGTACCCCAGAAAAGCCAGGTCATTTAATCCTCATTCAATATTGCTGCTTGGGATACTTTTTATTGTTCCCATGGAGATGTGACCCACCCAATTATGGGTGGTAACTTTTGATTAGATGGCTTTCATGGAGATGTGTCTCCACCCATTCAAAGTGGGGTTCTTACTGGAGCCCTTTAAGAGGGAACCATTTTGGAGAAAGCTCAGAACCAACAGAGCCCACACAGCCAGAGAACTTTGGAGATACATAAAGAAAATGTCCCCAGAGAAGCCTTATGAAATGAGGACTGAAAGCTAGCAGACATCACCATGTGCCTTTCCAGCCAAGAGAGAAACTCTGATGTCATCGGCCTCCTTGAACCAAGGTATCTTTTCCTGGATGCCTTAGATTGGACATTTTTATAGCCTTGCTTTAAGTTGGGCATTTTCACAGCCTTAGAACTATAAACTTGCAACTTAATAAATTCCCCATTTTTAAAAGCCATTCCATTTCTGGTATATTGCATGCCAGCAGGTTTTACAAACTAAAACATAGTGTATTACATTAACTATCTCGTGTTGAACCCCCTTGCATAACTGGGATAAATCCCACCTGATCATGATACATAATCCTTTTAAGTGCCATTAAATTGGGTTTGCTAGTATTTTGTTAAGGATTTCTGCATCATGTTCATAAGAGATATTGGTTTGTAATTTTCCATTCTGTGATATCTTTTTCTGGCTTTCTTATGAGGCTGTGCTGGTTTGAAAGTATGTACACCAGAAAAAACCACGTTTGAATCCTGATCCAATCTTGTGGAAGCAGCAGCTTCTTTTAATCCTATTTCAACGGTGTAGATTGGGATCTTTTGATTAGATTATTTCCATGGAGATGTGACACACCCAATTGTGGGTATTAACTTTTGATTAGATGGAGATGTGACTCCACCCATTCCAGATAGAGCTTCATTAGTTTACTGGAATCTTTTAAAAGAAGAAACATTTTGGAGAGAGTCAGAAATGACAGAAGCCTCAGAGCTGGCAGAAGCTTCACAGTGGAGCTGACACAGATGCAGACACTTAGAGAACAGAAACATGGATGTTTGGAGCTGCTTGGAGCCCAGCAGATGTCACCATGAGAAGTTAAGCAAACCAGAACCTGGAGAGAGCCAAGGGAAGCCAAGAGATGAAAGCCAGCCCTGGAGAAGTAAAGTGAGGAATCATCACATGGATGAGACTGAAAGCAACGGAGCCCAGGAGCGAGGGATCAGCAGATGCCAGCCAGGTGACTTCCAGCCGCTAGGGGTTCCAGACCCATCAACCTTTCTTGAGTGAAGGTAACCTCTTAGGTGCCTTAATTTGGACACTTTCACTTCCTTAGAACTATAAACTTATAACCTATTAAGTTTCCCTTTATAAAAGCTGTTCCAGTTCTGGTATATCACATTCTGGCAGCTTGGAAACTAACACAGAGAGTGATGTTGGCCTCACAGAATGAGTTAGGGAGTGTTCCACCCTCTTCACCTTTTGGAAGAGTTAGAGCATGATCGATACCAATTCTTTTTGGAATGTTTGGTAGAACTCCCCTGTGAAGCAATATGGTCCATATGGCTTTTCTTTGTTAGGAGGTTTTGATTACTGATTCAATCTCTTTGAAATGGCAATATCCTGCCAGCCTTGCATTATATATATCACTGCATATTCCCCACTCACCTTATTTTCTTATAGTATTTTTATGTAAAATATGCATACACTGAAATCCATAAATCTTAGCTATACAATTTAGACTACTATACCCGTGATAAGATTCAGAACATTTCCATTTCCTCCAGAAAGTAATCTTGTTTTCCCTCCCCAGAAATCGTAGAGGCAACTGTCCTAATTTTTCACTTTAATTTTTCTTGCTCTATAACTTACGTAAGTGGAATCATATAGTATATACTTTTTTGTGTCTGTCTTCTTTCATTCAGCATGTCTGAGACTTATCTGATATTTTATACTGTATCTGTCTAGTTCTTATGGATGAGTAGTATTTCATTATATGAGTGCATTACAATTTGTTTATCCTTTCGCTTATTAATGCACATTTTGGAAGTTTCCAGTCTGGGGCTATATAAATAAAACTACTAAGAACATTCTTGTACAAGCCTTTTTTGACGTGTGTTTTCATTTCTCTTTAGAGTGGAATTTCTGTGTTGAAGGGTAGGTATATATTTTATTTTTATGTGAAACTGCCAAACATTTTCCAAAATGGATATATCAGTTTATATTTCCACGAGCAATGTTTAAGAGTTCCAGTTTCTTACAGACTCACCAACATTTTTTTTCATCTTTTTATTAAAAAAATTAACAACAAACAAAACATTAAGATATCATTCCACTCTACATATACAATCAGTAATTCTTAATATCATCACATAGTTGCATATTCATCATTTCTTAGAACATTTGCATTGATTTAGAAAAAGAAACAAAAAGACAACAGAAAATGAAATAAAATGATAATATAGAAAAAAAAGATTGTACATACCATACCCCTTACCCCTCGCTTTCATTTACCACTAGCATTTCAAACTAAATTTATTTTAACATTTGTTCCCCCTATTATTTATTTTTATTCCATATGTTCTACTGTTCTGTTGATATAGTAGCTAAAAGGAGCATCAGACACAAGGTTTTCACATTCACACAGTCTCATTGTGAAAGCTATATCATTGTTCAATCATCATCAAGAAACATGGCTACTGGAACACAGCTCTACATTTTCAGGCAGTTCCCTCCAGTCTCTCCACTACATCTTGAACAACAAGGTGATATCTACTTAATGCATAAGAATAACCTCCAGGATAACCTCTTGACTCTGTTTGGAATCTCTCAGCCTTTGACACTTAGTCTCATTTCACTCTTCCCCCTTTGGTCGAGAAGGTTCTCTCAATCCCTTGATGTTAATTCTCAGCTCATTCTAGGGTTTTTCTCAGTCCCTTGATGCTGAGTCTCAGCTCATTCCAGGATCTCTGTCCCACGTTGCCAGGAAGATCCACACCCCTGGGCAGACTCACCAACATTTGATGGTCTATTTCTAAAAACCTTTTTATTTTAAAATATAACTTATATACAAAGCAAAGAAAGGAAAAAGCAGTAATTTTCAAAGCGCTCTTCAACAGGCAGTTATAGAACAGATCCCATATGTAAAAGTCCAATTGGGGGCAAGCCATGGTGGCTCAGCAGGTAGAGTTCTCACCTACCATGCTGGAGACCTGGGTTTGATTCCCAGAGCCTGCTCATGCAAAACACAAAAGCAAAAAGATCCAATTGAGATGTATTTGGAGAGGAGCTTGAGTTATATAGGGATATGCACTATTTTATTGTGGCTTTAATTTGCATTTTTCTAATGACTCATGATGCAGACACTTTTTCATGTGCTTGCTGATCATTTATATATCTTCTTTGGGGATGTATCTGTTCAAGAGTTTTGTCCATTTTTTTAAAAAAGAAGATTGTCTTTTTCTTATTGAGTTATGGGAGTTCCTTATATATGTTGTATGTAAGTCCATTATCAGATAAATATTTGTATGCTATCTTCTTCAGGATATGGTTTGCTTATTTTTTAAATAGTGTTTTTGATAAACAGAAGTATTTAATTTAAAGGAATCCCAATTTATAATTTCTTTTATGGGTATTACTTTCTGAGTCCTCTCTAAAAAATAGCTGCCTATCCTTGTATCAAAAATGCATTCGTTTATGTTTTTGACCTAAAACTTTAAGGTTTCAGCTTTTACATTTAGTTCTATGATTCATTTTAAATTAAGTTTCGTACATGATATGAGATACCACTCAAGGTCATTTTTGATATATGGTTATCCAGTTGTTCCAGCACTAATTGTTGAAAAGATTTGTTTTTCCCTTTGAAAAAAATCAATTAATCATGTAAGTGAAAAGTCTATTCCTGGTCTCTGTTTTGACCTTTTGCTAATATCACTGTGTTTCGATTATTGTATCTTTGCAAAAAGTTTTGTGTGCAAGTCCTCTGGCATTATTCTTCTTTTAAAAGATTATTTTGGTTAGTCTAAATCATCTACAATTCCATATGGATTTTGGAATGACCTTGTCAATTTCTACATTAACAAGACTGCTAGGATTATGATTTAAGTTGTATTGAATCTCTAAATTATATGGGGGAGAACTGACATCTCAACAATATTGTGTTTTCCACTCCATGAACATGACATCTCTTCATTTATACAAATCTTTAAAATATTAGAAATATTTTATTCTGAGGTTAAAGATGATTTCTATTCCATTTTATCCTGCTTTAAAAATTATTAGCTATTGGGTTGTTTTAGTTAGAGATTGCCTGGAATAACACTAGTGATTCCAAACAGGAAAAAATACTTTCCACAAAATGCAAATAAAAGAAATATGAGGGGATGGGCGA
>PVIY010024229.1:0-38324 GCA_004026745.1 Myrmecophaga tridactyla | reverse complement strand
AGGGGCGGGGCCCAAGAAAGATCCAGGAGGACCATTTTGTCTGTGCGGACATTCCGGAGTCAGGTCTCCAGATGGCAGGTGGTCAGATAGGAAGGGTAAATGTTCAGGGCCGCGCCACGCCCCAAGGCTGGGCCACGAGCTCAGGCTTCAGGAGCGCAGAGCTCCTCCTATCATCTGCAGAACTCCTCTTATCATCCTCAGAGCTCCTCTTATCACCGACTGATACTTGAAGTAAGTCCTTGCATCCCACACTGGGGCTCAGGCGCGGCTCACAGGCGCCACAGGCAGAGGAAATGCTGTCTACAGCCTGAGATTATTCATGTCACAGCCTTTCTTAATGCAGATTTGATATCAACTGTGGGATTTCAAGGCACTTGGTTTTGAAGGGAAAGAGTCACAAGAAAGAATAACCGAAAAGTGGTGTCAGAGAGCTGGATGACTGGATGTATCAATACATATTCTTATAAAATTTTTCTCTTTACATAAAATATAGATTTAAAAAAACAAAATGTACATAGCTTTTCCCAGCAGCATAACTAGTTATCACTCTAGTATTTTACTAGGACATGGTTAAGTAAGGGACAATTTCTTTGGAATAACCACATAGCGAGAATTGTAAATAAAATATTTATTAAAAGAAAAATGACCAGCAATTGTTCTGTCAGGTATTGAAATGTTCTCTAAAGCTACAAAATGAAAACTGATACTGTGGAACTGATGCCAGAATTGACAGGAGGTTCAGTGGAAGGGATTAGTAGTTCAGAAACAGACCCTAGTATATATAAAAATATAATACAGGATAAATGATGTGTTATGTGTCCTAATGGAATTGATTAGTTGATAAATTGTATTGAGCCTTGATGAATAGGAAATAATCCAAGAAAAAAAAATACTGTTCTAAAAGTTGAGACATAAAATCCCTTTCAAATGCATGGGTGGAGCCCAAAAAGTTAAGGCAGATCTCCAGACACTGAAAATAAAAGTGAAGCTAACAAATGGAGAAGTGGCAGGACCCAGAGAGACAGATTGCCTGGAGTTGGACGCAGACCCGGGGGACAAAGACGTTCGGGTTTTATTGCTACAGAAAGACGGCTGCAGCTAGGAAAAGGAAGGTTTCTAGACCACTGATTGTGGGGAGTTAGCACTGAGAAAGTCGTATCAACCCAGAACTCTTGATGGTTATACCTTCAGGAAAAGAGTTGACCAGAAAAAGTATTAAACTTTCAGCACAGAGGAATAACCAGGGCACTTGTCAGCTTTGGCCAAGTTCTGTGGGAGAAAATTCTCCACTGAGAGTGTGTAGCTACCAGCCTGTCCAGATGGAGATTTTCACTTCCTCTCTAGCCCCAGAAACCTTAGACTACGAAGCTAACATGAAATTGCAAAGGTCACAGGAAATAAGTAAGACATGAGACATTAAGTGGAAGCAACCAATAACAACATTTAATGGAAGTTCAAGAATATTTTGACACTAAAATTCTTGGATACATAGTACAAAATAGATGTTAAATGCCTGATAAATTATTGAAAAAAATAAAACAGGAAAAGGAGAAAGATAAGTTTACAAAAACCTCGGCAGATTGAAGACTAAATCAAGAACTTCTAGAAATGAAATATATCTTGGAAATTTAAATGTCAATGGGTGATTTTAACAGAATAAGAAAACGTTAAAGAACTATAACATTGATCTGAATAAATTTCAGGGAAACAACACGACAACTCCAAGAGATGCAATATATGAGAGAGAGATAAAGAGATGAGAAGTGGATAATAGAATAAAGACTCATATATATCGAATTAGCATTTAGAGAGAGGAGTCAGAGAGAATTGGAGAGGGGAGATATTTGATGAGACAACTGCTGAGAATTTTACACAATTAGGTGAAAGCAATGAATCTTTTGACTTAAGAAGCACAACAGTTTACAACTAGATACATCATGGTGTAATTCAGAACTGAAGACAATGAGAAGATCTTAAAAGAAGCCAGAGAGAAAAGCAAAACATTTAAAAGATAAATTATGTTAACAGGAGAATTCTCAATTCTCAATTGTCTGAGACTAGACAATATATTCTAGAATAGTGTCTCTTCTAGAGTCGCGTGTGGAATGGCCAGGGCCCTCTCTCTACCTGCATATGTATGTGTGATCAGACAGCTAAAGGTGGCTCTGGCTTGGTTGATGGGATTTCTTTATGGCAATGAACTAAAAAGTACACTTATTTCTCTCAAAGTAACTGCTACATCTCTGCTGAAACTTTGCATTTGCTACTTGGAAATTCAGTGAAAAATGCTACCTTTACTTCAACAGATTTCATCACACAGGCCCGGGCTCATCATCTCAATATATTAAGATCTTTTTGAAACTTGATTTTGTGATCCAGTGCATTCACAAGCCCTCCAAAATTTGGAACATCTGTAAATTTAGTGTGTTATTTGACTGGTTGTTAAGAGAGACAAACGTGTAAATTAATGACTAGGTTAAAATGTGCTAAGTATGTTAGTGATGATATGAACAGATATAAAAGCAGCTTGAGGAATATGCACCTGCCTCAGCTTGTCTCTATTTTAGAAGGTCCAGGAACCACAGAGAAGAGAATATGGGTATTGGATAATAAAGACAAGTAGAGCTTTGCTGGTAGGCCAGACTGAAATGGGCATTCCTGAAAGAAGGAATAGAGTAGGAAACGCCCAGAGGTGTGACAGACAGAGAATTACAAACTCATGACAGGGAATGGTGGCAGGTGGTAGAGACAAGAAAGTAACATTTAGTTTTCCTCGGAAATTCAGACTTCACTTTTGGTTGGGTGGTCTTCAGAGACAGACAGTAACACCAGATACACATTTTGGAAAGATTTTTCCATAACTGTCTTTTAAATTTACAACTGCACTTTTATTCCCAACAATTAAGGAGTGTAAAATAGATGAATGAGCCTTTTTGAGCCTGTCCTATTTTACTACCTGCTGGAATGCAATATACCAGAAATGAAATGGCTTTTAAAAAGGGGAATTTAATGAGTTGCTAGTTTACAGTTCTAAGGCCGAGGAAATGTCCCAATTAAAACAAGTCTATAGGAATGGCCAATCTAAGGCATCTAGGGAAAGATACCTTGGTTCAAGAAGGCTGATGGCATTCAGTGTTTCTCTGTCAGCTGAAAAGTCACATGGCGAGCATGGCAGTATGTGCTGGCTTTCTCTCCAGGTCTCTTGTGTCATGAAGCTCCTGGGAAGCATTTTCCTTCTTCATCTCCAAAAGTTGCTGGCTGTTGGACTCTCTGCTTCATGGTTCTGTGGAGTTCTGCTCTCTCAGAATCTCCTGGCTTTCTCTCTTGTCATTCCCTAGCTTTTTCCAAAGAGCCTCCTCTTTTAAAGGATTCCGGTAAAACCAATCAAGACCCACCTGGAATGGGTGGTGACACGTCTCCACCTAATCAAGTTTCATACCCATACTTGATTGAGTCACATCTCCATAGGGATAAGCTAATTAAAGTTTCCAACATATAGTGCTGAATCGGGATTAGAAGAAATTGTTGCTCCCACGAAGTTTATTAGGATTAAAACATGGATTTTTTAGGGTACATAAACCTTTTCAGACAGGCACAGAGCCCTTCCTTCTTCTGTACCATGAGATCCTATTTCCCTTTCTATGTGATAACCATACACCTCACATTTTCCCTAGACTCTGAATTTCAAACAATCTGTCTTGTGGCTACCCAAAGTGTTCTCAAACTTGTCGGTCCGTGTGTTCTGATTTTTGTTCCAGAAAATGTAACTGCTGGGCCTCCACCCACGTGCTTCCTTTGTGAGGGATGAGTTAGGTTCTTCAGCTTTTTAAACACACTCTGTCCAGCCTTTTACGGGAGGGGCCAGACCTGTCATGTGAAATAACAAGCCAATGAACACGGTGTTTGTCTTTCTATCCAATGACAATGAGAAACTCCGGTAATGAAAGGGGCAAGCAACAGCAGTCTGTAAGCTTGTATTTTTAGCCAGTGTACAAGAAGCTCGCAACCTTAATTTTCACAGCAACATAAATATTATGACTATAATTAACCATGAATATTTGATGAAGTTTGAGAACATTATCTACACTTGCTTAATATCACTGGATGTCATTCTAAATTCTGGATGCCTTTTAAGTATGGAAATGTTCTCTGTGTGCTGCCAACTCTCTAAACAAATGCCTGGTGGAAAATTACACCTTAGCCAGAATAACAACTTGAGTAAATAGGTAATGATGGGTAAGGACTTTGCACATTAGCTTGACACATGGCATTAAAATGTCCCAGGACACTAAACTGAGTTTTTATAAAGAGAAATAAAATAGGCATAATGGCCATGCTTTTGGGGGAGTGATTGACACATTGCAGAGAGGTATTTTTCATATGTGAAAAAGAAAGTGGTGCCTTCTTAAAACATCAGGCATTTGCAAGCTGGGAGGTGTAATGGGGTATCTTTGGCAGGTACCACTTTGCAGGTAGCAGCTGAATGATGAAAAACAAAACTTGTGCGTCTAAACTCTGATGGTCTATGATGCATCTAGGACAACTTGTAGCCAAAAATCTTTTGCTGGGACAATCACTTACTCTCTCTCTCTCTCTCTCTCTCTCTACATATATATATATGTTTACTGGAAATGTTTTCCTATTTTTGCTTTTATTTAATAAGGAAGCTTTTTAATTCAAAATGTGCATTTTCTTATTTACAGTAAAACTAAGTTGCAATTAAAAGAAGAGGGTCTCTGAAAAGAATGAATTTTAAATATAAAGACAAAAAACAGCTGTTGTTCACTGAAACAAGATTTCCTAATCCTTTGGTGCCCTCAGCCATTTAGGTGGATGCAGGAATCCATTGGGCATGACTTGGCATGTTTGGGGTCCTTCACACTGAAGAAATCCACGACTGTTAGGTCCTGGTAGGGGTGGCAAAGGACGAATGGCTGCAAAGCCTTTCTAGTTCTCCCATGGAGAACAGGAGTCTACTTCCCCCATCTGAATCTAGGCCCACTTTGGACTTACTTGATCAGTGAAGTCTGGAGGAAGAGATGCCCAGGCCTAGAACTTAAGAGGCTGGCAGCTTCCACCTTCACCCTCTTGCAGGCCTGAAACTGTAAAGGAAATGTGGTTATACTGAAGCCATCTTACTGTGAGGACAGGCCACATGGAGCAGATCAAAAGCTAAATGTGCAGCTGACAGCATCAATTGCTGGCCAGGAGCGGGACAGGACAGCTAACCCAGTGGGACCTTTAGGTGACTCAGCTCCAGCTGCCAAGCAAGAACCGCCCAGCTGAGCCCAGCCATCCCACAGACCCCGAGGGGTAAGAAGCGGCTTACACCACAAAGTTCTGGGGAAATTTCTAAAGATGCGGGAGATAACTCCACCCCTAGGGGCAATGGAAATGTGATTTTGTGAAGAATCTCTTTCTTTGCCTGGTTCTCTCTCTTCCTTCCCTCAGCCACAGGTGAGTTGAAACTCCTCTAGCCCAAGGCAGGATGGGGTTAGAGAACAAGCCTCAGATCAGCACCCGAAATGCAGAGCAGTGAGAGTCGGGGTTGCTGGTGCCCAGGGGTGCCTCAGCTCACACTCCACAGTGTTTTGTCCCAGGGCCAGGGCTCGGAGTCAGAGCTGCCTCAGTTCAAAACTCGGCCCAAACCCTGCCCGCAGGGCCCCTGGGCAACTTACTCCATCTCTCTGCATCTCTGTTTTCTCACCTAAAGAATGAAAGAGATAGTGTCAGTTCAGCTCTTTGGAACAATTGTGCTGACACATAGAAAGAACTCAAATGTTGGTTCTTATTGTTAAGGCTATGAAGATGATACATCATTCTTATGCCAGTTTCTGCCCTTTCTTTTACCAGAGTCTGGCTTTCATGAATCAAGTAACAAGCCCTTCACATTATTCTGTGGCCTTCCATTCAGTTTCATTTATTCAGTGTTGGCATCTGTTTGTATAAGAATTTTAAGATACAATTATTTGAATATTTATGTAGTTTGTCTTCCTTGTTTTCCAAATGTGATAAAAAAACAGAAAACTTTAATGCTATAATAACAATAGAGTAGAAATTTTAGTTGATCTTCAGTTAATTAATTAATGGAATTAATTATCACTCTCCCTGCTTCTTGAGGTTGTACTGATGCTGGGATGCATTGGGTGCTTGGGGCTGGGGGCTGCCTCTGACGTGCCCCCACATCCTACAGCCCAAGGAGCATCTGAGTTCACCTGCTTATGGCAATGGTACCTATCACTCCAACTGCATAATTTAATTAAACATTGTGTCAATTGACAAAATAGGAGTGTTAAAAGAATGTTGATTATATGACAAATAAGTGAAAAGTTTTGAAAGGCTTAATACAGACAAGTCACTAAAATAAACTACTGTCAAGTTAGGTGAAGGTGAGACAACTGGAAAAAAATGGGGAGAGAATCTAGAATTCTGCACTCAGTTCACATTTTGAGGAAACTGAAACCAAAAATTATAGGTGGGACAATATGGAAATGGTTTATGAATGATGAGAATTCTAGTGGCAAATCAACGTTCAATGAAAGGTTCTGGCTTTATACCGAAGGATGGGCATCAAATGTGAGTTTATGTGTTGAAGTCATTTTGCTTCACTTAAACCAACTCTGTTTTTTCAATTAACAGACCAAATACTAATCCTGACGGTGTGAGTGAATGTGCCATCCAGCTGTGTGCAGTGCATGTTTAACGAGCAGCTCTCTGGGAGCAAAGAGGACACCCTGATTTGTAGCCTTTGTCTGTTTTCGTGGTGTGTATATTTCTACCCTAGCTGATTTCCAGCCTTCAAAATGTTCTCAAGCAGCCCCGAAAGTTACTGAAATTGAACAATTGGCTCTCCCAAGCCATACAAGCTGGCTCCAGTGTACCACCACCTGTACTGTGCAGTCTAGGAAAAGATGGAATAATAAGGGCAGATTGAAGAGTTGAGGGAAGACTGCTCACTGAGGAATGTCTCAGCTCAGCCAAGGAGTTGGGCTGGTTGACTGGTAAAGGAAAAGAACAGAATTAAAAGGGAGTATATGCAATTTTAGAAATATATTATCAAAGATTGTAAAAATGATAATGAATTGACAACCAAGCCAGAAAAATATTTCCATGATCGGAATGTGGAGAAAATTTCCATTGAGCTGTTGATCAGGATTCAGTTTCCTGCAAAGAATTAAATTGGTATTCAACCTTCTCTAGCCACATTTTTTAGCATTACAAAGCATACTCAACTATATGATAATTTCTTCCAACAAATCCTTTTTCCCTACATTAAAATCAGCTTGGGTGAGTGTGTCTTCTAAATATGACCTATTATTGACTTAAAGCATTACTCTTGAAAACTAGTTTATATTGTTCACATTAATGTTTGATTTATTATTAATATATTAAATAATCATAATATTTTATGGTATTTAGGGATTTTAACATATTTTATATGTAGGTATGGAAACACCACTCAACATAAAAATTTCTACTTTGTATATATTCAACTTGCATACATACTTTTAGGAATTAATTATATACAAAAGTAAGACACTGAAGAATTATAAAAGATCCCTTCTCTTTGAAAAATTAGCTATTATACCATTGGTTTCTGATTTAATGGACAGAGTACAATGATCACTGAAAAACAAACAGTACCATAGAAAAAAAGCTGTCCCTGTTAGCTTTCTACAAAGTCACACAGAACCTGCTTAAAGGATACTTATTGACCTACCAGCTGTTTTAGTTTGTTAATGCTGCCAGGATACAATACACTTGAAATGGAATGGCTTTTAAAAGGGAAATTTATTGAGTTACAAGTTTACATTTCAAAGGCCATAAAAATGCCCAAGCTAAAGTATCCTGAGAAAGATACCTTGACTCAAATAAGGCCAATGTCTGTCACATGGGAAGGGATGTGGCTTGCCTCTGCTTGTCCTTACTCCCAGTTCCATTGCTTCCAGCTTCTGTTGCCAGTGGTTTCCTCTCTAAGCATCTGTGGGCCTTCACTTAGCTCCTCTGGGACACAACTCTGGGTCCTGACTTGCTCAGCATCTCATGGAAAGGCACATGGTGACGTCTGCTGGGCTCTGCCTCTCCAATCATGTGTGTCTAGGTTTGCGCTCTCTTTTGGCACTCCAAACATCTCCGAATGTCTGTATCTCTGTTGGCTCTGAAGCAACTGTGCTTTTCCAAAAAGTCTCCCTTTTTAAAAGACTCCAGTGAACTAATCAAGGCCCACCTTAAGCGGGCAGAGTCACATTTCCATCTAATCACAAGGCCATACACAAATTGGGTGTGTCACATCTCCATGGAAACAATCTAATCAAAGTGTCCCACCCTATAGTATTGAATCAGGATTAGAAGAACAAGGCTTTTCTGGAGTCCACAACAGTTTCAAACCAGCACACTTGTCTTCTGAGGCCATTTTATTTCCAGAAGCATGAACATTTGTTCCAGCCCAACACAACCTGAGACCAATGAACACACCAGACAGAAGAGTTTAATTAGGGGCTGATGGATGGAAGGAAGATTTCCCAAGTGGTGGCCAGTTGGGAGATGGAAGCCTGAAAGTCAAGAAAGGAAAAGAGATAGAGGGGCATATTTAGGGAAAGGCTATAAAGTTTAACATTCTCATGAGATTTGGTTATTCAGGAAGTTGGAGTTTACATTCTTTGACTATTAATGTCTGTCCTGGTGATTTGAGTGGTGTGACTTGCTCTCTAAATGGAGGAGGGGGCGGGGCCAGGCCCTGGGTCTGTACAGTCCACCCCACGCAGCCGACTATGCTGACCACAAGACAGACATGCATTAGTTAACAGCAGAAGAGATAAGAGAGCACTAGGAGAGTCCCCTACACAGAGGTGACAACTCCATAGTGACGTCGCCATGGCCAACAAAGGGACTCCAACCATTCTGCTGATAATTGATGAAACCTGTGATTTCAATCCTCCATGAGAAGATTATTCTCCAGATTGTTCTGATGTGCTGAATTCTGCTAGGCCAGCAGGGTATTCCATGCAGTCCAATTCCCAGGGTCACAGTCCGAGGCAGGCCAGTGGCACCCAACAGTGGCAGTTCAGTGCCCAGTTGGCTTTGAGATCTAGTGTGTACACAGGTCACCACAGAAGCCTATTGCAGGAAAGTGTTTGCTACAAAGCTAAGCGCAAAAAGAACACAAGCTAAATTTCCATTAGTAGACAGATAACACATTATTCCCCTACAATTACTGGGAGCTTTCCGGAGTCAAACCCACAGTTAGCCTGGGTATAAGTATCCACAGAGTCATAAATACTGTGCCCTGGGGTATAGGGGTTCCTGATTTGGGTACATATACAATTTTTGGCATTTTATGTATAAACTATAGTCTAATACTTAAATTTTGGGCAAGAACCAATACCCCAAGGACCTAGGACTCCTAACCAACACAGCTGCATTGGCCAGGAAAACAGCCAATCGATCTTATACTCCTCAATTTCTAATGCCTGAGGCACAGGCAACGGCAAGTTATTTTCATTACCTCCTTGTGGCTGTAGCCAGTTCAACAAGGGCAGGAGCAGCTGCTCGGGGCTGTGAATTGAGGCTGGTGAGAACTGGATACAACTGGCATGTCCACTGCTGCAGAGATTGCTCATCACCTTTTTTTTAATTACGTGGGCAGGCACCGGGAATCGAACCCGGGTCTCTGGCATGGCAGGTGAGAACTGCCTGCTGTGCCACCGTGGCCTACCCATGCCTATGTCATCTTTTTTTTTTTTTGCATGGGCAGGCACTGGTAATTGAACCCGGGTCTCTAGGATGGCAGGCAAGAACTCTGTCACTGAGCCATCGTTGTCCACCCAGCTTATCACCTTTTAATTGCTCATTTCAAAGCCCATTCATCCTTTCAATGAACCCTGCTGCTGTGGGGTTGTAAGGCAAACGAAATGTCCATAAGACGTCATGTTCAGTAGCCCAAGCTTGCTTTATTCTCCAGAAGAGGGGGTCCTCTATCACTGTCCACATGTATGGGGACCCTGAAGAGTGCACTGTGCTTTTCTAAGCAATGTATTATAGCTCTTTGTTTGCTTTCTACACCAGGAGTTCAGCAACAATCCAGTGACTGTATCTACTGTTGTAAATGCATATTTTGTTCCTCTGGATAAGGGAAGGGGCCTCATATAATTTACCTGCCACCTGGTGACTGGAACCTGCTCACAGCCTTTGTGAACGAGCTGAGGAGGAAGCATCCTTGGACACTGCGGCAAACAGGGGCGGCAGGCACTCATGACTTCTTTCAGTTGTTGTCTGGTGATGGGCAGCTGGAATTGCTGTGCCAGTCTCCACAGAGCCTGGTACTGCTGGTGCCCTGTTTTTCTAGGCAACCATTCAGCAGCCTCATGCAATGTTGACTTTGGACTATGAATTTCTGCTAAAATTTCTGCTTTAGTATTGCCAGGTAAAGAATCAGTGTTATGGGCAGAGACATAAAACACGGCTACCTTTTGCTTGTGACAGGCAGTCCAGATATCTTCCCACATCTCTTTTCACGATAAGGGTTATCAGACAACAGTCCATCGCCCTTGCTTCCATGTGGCCGTCCACACTGCCAGGCCCCAGTACCTTGTGCGATTTTCAGCACAAAGAGTTAATGCATCGCCTGGTTCATGAACAATGACCATCCATACAGCCCTTACTTCAACCCACTGGCTGCTGTGCATAGTCCCAGTTTCCCACCATATAGTGCCTATGCTAAGCTGCACGGCTACCACCATCTAGGCGTCATGCTGCCCGTGTGCTGATCCACCAGTATACCAGGCAGACTCAGGTACACTGCCACATCCATCAACAGTGGGCGCAGAGACAGCCACCTCAGGAGGGTCAACAGGGAGGGGAAAGCGCTGTTCTTCCACATAGGAAACTGGTCTCAGGATATCATGCATTTCCGCACTTAAGGGGCTGTTGCTGGAAATGCTGTGCTGTAGCAGATAACTATGTACCCACCCCTGTATGAGGATGCCTGTTCTTAATTGCATAGGGCATTTCTGAATGAGTCCCTCAACAAGCAGTAAGGCATTATAGGCAGCACACAGTTGTTTTCCAGTACCGAAACCAAACGCCAATGGTAACTTACTTTCCCTGTTGCCTTTGCCGCAAACCCTGTCCAAAGCCAATATTGGTACTGGCCGTATCTAATTCACAAGTCACATCTGTGTCCAACTCCCAAAAAGCCTGAGCCAGTGCAGTGGCTCATCTGGGTTTTTCAAAAGCAGCCTGATGGGAAGTATCCCATCCCTGGGGATAGTTCTTCCTAATCAGAACATACACAGATTTTAACATTTAAGCTGAGTGAGGAACAAAAGGTTTCCAATACCCCAACAATCCCAAGAAATCCATTAGTTGTTTTGGTGTATGCAGTATAGGAAAACATTGTACCTCATCAATTACTACAAAAGGAATAAGTTTTGCCTTTACTGGCCATACAATATCCAAGAATTTGACATGGTCACCATGATCAATTGTCCATCCCCAGCTGTTAAGATTAAACAGCAATGTTTCTGATGCTTTTTTTTAGTTCTGGAAAAGAGTTAACATGATATCATCAATATAATGAAAAAAAGTCACATTTTTCCATTTAGTCAAATCCTTTGCTATGAGCCCACAGCAGATGGTCAGGCAATGTGACTAGTCTCATGGGAGCAGGATGAAAATCCTTTGTTCTTCCCAAGTGAGGGTGAAAATGGGTTGACTGGCCCTATTTAAGGGAATACTAAAGAATTGAATATTAATTCCTTATAGTAAAGAGGCAAACTTTAGAAATGCAACATAAAAAAGTGGCATCACTCCACCCTTTGCCTCCCAAATTTCTTCTTGTTTTCCCTTTCATTATCAGATAAAGAATCTACGGGGCCCCAAGCCATTGGGTCCCAGTCAGGAGAAGTCAGGATATGTCCTTTCACTCTAGCATACCCGCATGCTAGTATTTATAAACTCTTATCTACAAAGGCATAGCCTCTCATTCAATGCAACCTCCAAATCTGTGATTTCTCTGTCTTTCTGAAACAGTTCATAACAACAGTCTCCCAGACTTGTGTATTTCTTTGTCTTCTTCCAGACAGCCTGCCACAGCTGGTCACACCACATACAACAGCCAACTGATGATAGCACAGTCAGACAAGGGGGCAGCCCCTCCCTGCACCAGAGAAGCAGGGTGCCCCAGGATTACCCCTGCAGAGTCCCCCTTCTGCAGACTCATGCTCTCTATGGCTGGTGGCTCTTTGGTCTCCTGGCTGGCTCACCAGATGTTCTAGCCCAAGACCAAAGAACATGCTAGACAGAAGATTGCCCATGAGTTTAATTAGGGGCTTATGGACAGGAGGAAGATTTTCTTAATGGTGGCTTGTTGGGAGATGAAAGCCTACACTCCATCGAAAAGCCAACTGAGGAAGAGAGAGAGAGAGGCATGTTCAGGGAAAGGCTTATAAAGTCTAACAGTCTCGTGAGATTTGGTTGCAACAGTTTCAGCAGACTTTTATGAGATTTAATTATTAGAGAAGGTGGAGTTTACATTCTTTGACCTTTAAAATCTGCCCTGGCCATGTAGACATTGGTGTAACTTGTTCTCAAAATGGAGGAGGTGTTGGGTCCCGGGCCTGGGTCCATATATCATCTTCCAAGCTTTGCAGGAGGATTGCCATTACCAAAAAATTCCAGTTATACCATTCTACAAGCATTGTCATATCACAAATCCCCAAGGATAGAGATTCAGGAGGTGGCACCATGGCTCATGAAATACCTCTTCTGAAGCAAAGTGATAATAGGCTGCATTATGGAGCTTGGGTGAGCCAAGTTCCCAGGACATGAGAGCCTAAAAAGGACCTGACTCCATGGCTTAGTCTTTCAACTTCACTTCTACCAAAAAGAAAGTGGGATTGCTCTTCTGCCACATAGATAAGCAAACCCTGCTGCCCATATCGGTCCTTGTTCCTATGGCCAGGCTCATACCGAGATGAAGAAAACAAAAAGAAATGGAAACGCCAGAATTCCTTTTAACACTCTATCAAAGACCCTTCCTCCAGTACCATACAAAGAATTCATTGCAGTGTTGAGTTGCTGTCATCACAGAATCACAGGGCTAAGAGGAGCCTTGTGGTTCACTGTGATCCCTGGAGAGGTGAAGGGATTTGCTCCTTAAGTATGGTGATGAGAAGCCAGGTGTCTTGATCCTTATCTAGCATTTCATTCCACCTGCCTTTCAGTGGAAGATGTGACCCCATAGGTGAGCTACCTGGCTTATAGCTTTCCTCCCATCCTTTCACCATTTCATGGGATAAAGAACATTCCACCCCAAGATACATTTTAACACTAGACAGGCTACACACACGTACAAGTTTACTCAGGCGGTCAGTAACTGACTTGAGATTTCAACCTAGATTTACCTGATTCCAAAGTCTTTCCACTTATTGCCTCTGAGAACAATTATCCTGGCCGTCCAACTGCAAACACAGCAGGGCAGGTTGTTGTCATGCTGACCTGTGGTGTTTTGTGACTGGGGGCGCTGTCCAGCTGCTCTCCAGCCCCCAGCCCCATGTGCACAGGCCTGGATGTCCTTTCCAGCCTTCCTGAGCGGGGGAGGGGGACTCATCTCACTAAAGCAGGAAACACCATTCTCCCTTCACCTGGGTAGGTCTCAAATGGCCCCACACCGACCCAGAGGGTTTGAAACTCCAGCTCCAATGACGATGTCACAGCTTGGGCTGGAGGCCACCACGAGGCGGGACAGGGCCAAGAACCAGGCTTGACCTCGGTGGGAGTGTAAGTCATGCCCCCCAGGACAGGTATGCTCTCCACCTTCACCTGCATGGGGGGGTGGGAACCAGTGTAAACAGGCCCCCTGAAGATGATATTATCAGTTACGGCGTGGACCGACTGATGAGGGTGGAGTCTTTCCCACCTTATAAAGAGAAGAAACCAGGAGGCAGGACTCAGAGAAGGGTGCACAGGAAGAAGCCAGAAGTCGGCAGAAACCGTAAAACCAGGCAGGAGGTGAGAATGTGAGCTGGCCCTGTGGCAGAGGTGCCTGCCAAACAGCCCCAGATGGCAGCGGGCAGGCCCAGATGCTGTGACTTCCAGGAGGAGCACGGCCCGGGCCGAGGTCCGGCTGCCCGCCTCTGAGTCACGAGCTAGCACCTGTGTGTTGTTTAAGCCAACCTCGGACGGCGGTTTTCAAAGCAACTCTGGACAAACTGTTTGGGTTGAGGAACAAGTGAGAAATACCCAACTGGTTTGCCTACCTGGGAACCTGTCAGGATGCTCTGTGCTCCCAAAAGCCTTTGTCATGCTTCCCAGTGGCTAATATATGACCCCAACTCCAGACCTCAAAGCCATTTTCCCATTTCGGCAAGCATTTCCACTGCTGCCATCCAGATGCCTTCCCTGTGCACCGAGCTCCCTGAATCACCCTGAGTGCCCTCGGATAAACACACGCTACCTCCTCGGCAGAGGCAGATGTGTGCCGGGCCCTGGAGTGTTTGATAATCTTAGCGGGACAGTCCCGCTAAGTCCCCATTGTACACTGCTCCTCTGTGCTCCCATCATGCTCCTCCGTGCTCCTGTCGTGCACTGCTCCTCTGTGCTCCCGTCGTGCACTGCTCCTCTGTGCTCCCGTCATGCTCCTGTCAGGCTCTGCTCCTCCATGCTCCCGTCATGCTCCTCTCACCCTCCCATTTCTGCTGAGCTCACCCACCTGTGGCCATCACCAAGTGAAAGAAGTTTCCATCAGTTCAAAGTTTTCAGTTTGTGTCCATTTCAGTAACTTCCTCAGATGAAAAGGAGAGTGTGCCAATTAAAGTTATTTGGTGGAAACATGCTTCCTCTCCACTGCGAATCAGTTTACAGGAATTCTGTGTGATCCCAGAACGTGCACACTTCGAACGGGGCTGCGTTATGTAACACAGAGGTGGTTTTTTAAAACCCCTGCAGATGATGATGTGGTTTTATTTCCTGCCGCCTCCTTTTTCTCCAATGTCATGGCAAGTACCGGCGTTCCTTAGTGTCTGGGCCCGCTTGAACCATAGGCCTGCTTGTGTTTTATTTTAACATAAATGGGATTTACTGCCACAGAGCAGTAGTGAATCCTGGCTTTTTATACTTTCGGGTCCCTATAAAGCAAAAGAAAATTTGTTCTACTCTCTTACAGTGTTTCAAAACCTTTATCCCAACTTTTGTCTTTTGTTCTGTGTTCAGTTCCTCCTCTGAGATCTTTGTTCTCCAGTTTATGTTCAAATGCAAAGTTATGTTCAAAATGCAATCCAATGATTGTAAGCTCCCATTTCTGCCTTGACTTTGATAATCTCATCTGAATGAGTTACATTTTGATGGATTTTAAGGGATTGATTTTTTGTTTTAGATGGGACCATGCTCTTGTCAAGCTAAAATGGTTAAAATGACATGTTAAGTGTCTTTGATATGCAAAAGACTTTTTCAGACAAAAAAAAAAACGAATCAAAATAGCTCTAAACAGATGTGGCCAGCTTCAGGGCAATTCACTGAGTTCATCCCTAGAATCGTAAGAATAGCCATTTTGGCCAAGAAATAGTGAGTCCAGTTGAGTAAAGCGGCTGCAAGTGGTGTTTGGGGGAAGAGATGTCACGCGTCACAGTGTCCAATTTCTGAGGCCAGGCAGCATGACAGAAAGCCTGAATTTATAGTGTCTTAAAATTTATCTAAAATTTAGAAATACGCAAAGGAGATCGCTGGCCATTCTGCCCAGCTTGATTTTTATTGATTAAGTTTACTCCTCAGAGACAGAGTTCAATCTGTACATTTTTGTCTAGTAGAGACACAAGTAACTTCTGTCCAGTGGAATGGATAACCCCAAAGTCCCAGTTTGTTGCTCTCTTAAGACATTACCCAACTTTGTATCTAACCCAGCAATAATCTGACCCTGGTAAATCTTAGCTTCTCCAGTGCCCTTTGGTTTGGCTTTTATAACTTGGTGGTACCCTCTTTAACATCTAAACGAAATAAAATATTCGACACACATTCACTTTATATCCAGATGACAGAAGTGAATTTACCTGAGATTAAAGTTTAATAATCACATCATCTTTTGATGGATTCAACATCCATCAATTTATTTCTGTGGTTTACATGTCTATTTATAAATTTATGTTTGGTTTACTTTCTAAATTCCTGTGTTAATTCTGTATTTTTTATTAAATCCTGTATTGTCTCCTTACATTTTACAGGAATTCCCAGTTCTGTTTTTCTGATGTTGTTGGAACTAATCCTCATCAAATGCCAGCCCAGGCTCCATCGTGAGTGTCAGAAAAGTCTGCCCAAGCAGGGTTACGTGTCCCCTGAACGGCTTTTCTCTGGGTCTTTCCTGATGGTCTAATGTCTTTCTGGAACTTAAGTGAACAGAACATTTTCCTGGGCCTGGTCAAAAGTGCATTTATTGAAGAGGAAGAAAACGGAAGCCTCATCACGCTGCAGTGGTCCTTTCACAGAGCCGCAGTAATGGGCAGAGCCCCTGGGAGGGACCTGCCGAAGGGGACATCACACCCACAGGTCGACAGACTGCCCAGGGGAGGGGCCTGCTGAAGGAGACTTCGCACCCACAGGTCGACAGGCTGCCCAGGGCGCTGCAGCAGGGGTGGCCTGCCCACAGCCCCGTGCCACCTGCCAGGTGACCTCGCGTCATGCAGTCGTCCACTCTTGTTGCCCGTAACCTGCCGTGGGTCCATACGTGGCCTCGGTGGCTGAGCCTCACAACCTCAGGGCCAGCATCACAGAGAGGGCAAGATGGCATTTTTCTGGCTTGACAGCTTTGGGAAGGCACAGGCTCTGCCTTTCCTTTTTCTTGTTTTGCCTTTGACCCTCTCTGAGGCCCAGCTGGCATCTGCATCCTGTACCTGAGCTGCAACTGGGAGGGCCCACGCAGGGCCAGGTAATCAGGCATTGGTGGTGGGCTAATTGAGACCAGCTGGTCCCAAGAAATAAGTTGGTTTGCATATGGGAGAGGCATGGAGAGAAAGAAGGGGGTCGTGCAGGTCAAGTACATCGGGGCGCACGGAGCAGGGACTGGGAAGTGACCCAGCGATAGACATTACACATGTGTGCGCTTAACTTGCCAACTGATCGGATTTCTAATTTCCCTTTGGTTCTGTCTTCGGTATAATAATCTTTACTTGCTTAAAGAGCCCTACAGATGCAAATGCTGACTGATTAATGTGGTATTTCAGCACCGCTGTGCTGGTTTGAAGGGATGTATGGACCCTAGAAAAGCCATGTTTTAATCAAAATCCCATTTCGTAAAGGCAGAATAATCCCTATTCAATACTTTATATTTGAATCTGTAATTAGATCACCTCCCTGGAGATGTAACCCAATCAAGAGTGGTTGTTAAGCTGGATTAGGTGACAACATGTCTCCACCCATTTGGGTGGGTCTTGATTGGTTTACTGGAGTCCTATAAAAGAGGAAACATTTTGAAGAATGAGAGATTCAGAGAGAGCAGAGAAGAATGACATAGCCACGAGAAGCAGAGTCCACAAGTCAGCCACCTTTGGAGATGAAGAAGGAAAATGCCTCCTGGAGAGCTTCATGAAACAGGAAGCCAGGAGAGAAAACTAGCAGATGACGCCGTGTTCACCATGCGCCCTTCCAGATGAGAAAGAAACCTTGACTGTGTTCACCATGTGCCTTCTCACTTGAGAGAGAAACCCTGAACTTCATCGGCCTCCTTGAACCAAGGTATCTTTTCCTGGATGCCTTTGATTGGACATTTCTATAGACTTGTTGTAATTAGGACATTTTCTCAGCTTGTAAACTAGCAACTTATTAAATTCCCCTTTTTAAAAGCCAATCTGTTTCTGGTATATTGCATTCTGGCAGCTAGCAAACTAGAATAACCACCCATGATAAAAAAGACTACCAACTCTTCCTCCTGTTATATGAATTAAAATTGTGGAATTAGCAAATAGAGCTAATCAGATTAAGGAATGTGGGGAATGCAAAATCTTCATTTAATATACACTACTAGCTGTGATTTTAAAGAATTCATATGAAATTCTAAAATTGAATGTCCTCCAAAACTCCCATTTTGGCCTTTCTCCTCAATTTTCTTTGCTGAGTAAATAAAGTGGAAATTCCCTTCTTTTAGGGGATTTGAAACGATGAAGATTTGTTTCTAATTTTCAAAGCAAATGGGCTTCTTTGCAAGACTCTTAGATACTAACCCTGCAACTTTGCTTGGAGAAGATATTCAGGACAAAATATTTCAGTGAGATTCATGAAAAAGAAAAATGATGAATCATCTCAATTCCAACGTGGAAATGATTTTTCTCTAGTCTGATTCAGGCTGTGAAGAGAATCTTACACCTGCTGCACACTATATTTTATCTTGTGTTTAAGAGAACAGAAAAGATGCTGCTATTTATTCCTCAGAGTAATGCTTTTGCACTCACATACTCCTCCCTCACAGAATTTCAGCCCAGCCTGAAATGAAGGTCACATCAAGCACCAAAGATGTTTCAATTCTAAGATGATTCATCACATCAGCTATTCCAGGTGTGGAGAAGCTTTGTGTGAACTCATACATGTGTGTCCTGAACTAGAGAAGTTGTCCTAAGAGTCTCCAGGAGGCTTAAAGTCCGCTCCGTTATTATCTTAAAAAGTTTGTGAAATCATCAGTGAATTAACGAAAAGGTAATGATATAAGCAACACTCACAAAAAAATAAGATCCTCTGAAGAAGACGCAGAGAATTATCTGATCCAGATTTTGGCAACTGTGTGGAAATCCAAAGTCTCCAGCTGGGACATAGGCCAGACGGAGCCATCACCCAGGAATTCTGTTCACGTAGACGTGTTTGCCCAGCTTCCCAGAATACCAGGCAGGCCTGAATTCATCAAAAGCTAAGCACGGTTACTGAGCATCTGAGAGGGGTCCCATCCCGGGGACAGCGTGACTCAGCCCTTCTGCTGGGCCCCGCAGCCCCTGCACCTTGCTGCCTGCCCAGCTTTATCTCCTCCTCCCTCGCTTGCTCCCCTCATTTCACGCTGCCCTTACACACGCCAAATTTTACCCACACCGGGAGGTTCGTCCTTGCTGCCACTCTCCCCCAGCGGTCACGCGGCTGGCACGGCCTCCTCCTCTCCTTTAAGATCCAACTCAATGCCAGTCTCTCCGGAGAGCTGCCCTGGGCCGCGGAACTGGCCTTCCTCCCAACCTGCCGACATTCCTTATTCCTTTCCTCCGCTTTTATTTTCTTCTTATGAGTTCCTACTAGTAAAACGTATTCAAGTTTACTTAGTTGGTGACTTATTTATTATCTATTTCTAGAACTAGAATGAGAGTTCCGTAAAGGAGGGATCTTAGGGGTTTTGTTCACTATTGCTTCGCATCCAGGACTCTACACCGCATTCACAGAGCGCTCTCAAAGCACATGGAAAGGCACAGTTTAGGGCATAAACCGTTAAAACAAGAGAGCTAAGACATGCATCTACTGTACAAGGTGGAGGGTTGTAGCTCCTACAAGAGACTAGATGTGCTACAGAGGTCCCAGGGGGAGAAGCATTGCAGCTGTGGACCCATCTGGGAAAGGAGCGTTCCAACTGCTCCGTGAAACGGGTTTATCTTTACATAGAGATGGGAAGGAAGGGGAGGTGGAATCTTTTCATGTATGATACAGTAGGTGCTAAATCAAGATTGGAGGAGAGGAGAGGGCAACTGCAGAGAAAGAAGCTCACTGAGCTTTCCCTCGAGAGGGCGTGTGATTTCAGATGGAATCAGCCATGTCTTGCTCTGGCATTCCACACCTGGCGTACCTTGAGAATTTCAGCCTCCCTCTGTTAGTTTTCTCATCTGCAGAATGTTGATAACACTACAGAGATAGCAAAAGAATCCAGTCAGATGAGAATTGCTAAGATTTGTAGAAATGCGGTGATTTTAGATCTAGAAGACATCTTAAAAAGAGCGCAGTGGCTGACCTTCGTGTCCCCTGTTCCTCCTGGCAACTTAGCAGCGGCAGCCACGACATTGCTGTCCTAGCTCGATGCATTTGTAACAAGCTGGCAATGCCAAGGCCCTTCCTTGAGGGCTCGTCCCTGCCTGCGTTAGAGGACAGGCTGGAGGAAACAGCAGCGATGGATGTCAGAAGGAAAGACGACCTCTTTTGCTCTGTATCCATCTCTGCTAACGTCTTCTGCATGCGTACCCTCCTGCACGGAGCGCGTGCTGCTCAGAGAGCATGCTACTGCACGCCAGCCTCCTCGGGATGGGGGTTCCATCCACCCCGACGCAGGGTGGCACTCAGGCAGTAGCAGGGTGAGTGCCACTGAAATATTTGCTTTGCCTTTTCCACTGATCTAATATGACTATTTATTGTGGCAAGAGGAAGTGTATCACAGCAGACGGACTTGACGTTAGGTAAACCGAGTCCCCACCACTTCCCAGCCTTAGGACCTTGTACATCGGCAGATCCAGTTGCAGATCCACTTTCCTCCTGGCAGTGTGAAGCCACCTCGTCACTGCTGTGCTGGTCTGAAGCTGCCATGTACCCAAGAAAGGGCAATATGCTTTTAATCTTCTTGTGGGGTCAGACCTACTGTGGGCAGGAACTTTTGATCAGGTTATCTCAATTGAGATGTGACCCTCCCAGTTCAAGTTGGGTCTTATCCTTTACTGGAGCCCTTTATGAGGATGATAGAGAGAAACACCGAGAGAGCACTGACAGGGGAGGCCACTGGAGCCAGAAGCTGAAGGCAATGAGACCTGAGAGCAAAGGGCCAGCAGATGCCAGCCATGCGCCTTCCCATGGGACAGAGGAACCCCCAATGCCAGCAGCCTTTCTTCAGAGAAGGTAGCACCCTGTGGATGTCTTCACTGGGACATTTTCATGGCCTTAGAACTGTAAATTTGTGAACGAATAAGTCCCCACTGTAGAAATCAGCCCATTTCTGGTCTATTGCATTCTGGCAGCTTTAGCAAACCGAATGATTGGTTTTAAGGGTTAAGCTAAATAATCTATGTAAAGTGCCCTCGTCAATATTTCACACATTGCATTTTCTTATTGTTGCTGTTGGTACCTACCTGTCTCCTCTCTTTGACACAGTGGGATCTGCTTAAATATCAGCTCTCCGAAGGCAAGGCGTATACTGTTTTATCTGTACCCTACCAGGTGAAGCCAGCACTTTTCATTGATTACCTGATCTTTTTATCTGGCAAGATAGTAATGAGAGCTTCTGAGAGCTCATTTCTCCCTGTAAATAAAACATAGGTAATCAGAAGCTCAGAACATGCTTGGCAAAAAAGATTTGCTTGATCAAAGACACTTATCAGGCTTATAATGGCAACTCATGCTTCTGCTTCCCCTTATGGTTCTTTGATTACTTATCTCTAATTTGAGTGAACTAAACCAGACAGCCAGACCACAGTGAATTTTGTTTAATTGCATGCAACCTTTTCGCTTCCACATTTCGGTCTGTTGAGACAATCCAGAACTACCCTGGGGTACTTATTTGATTATTCCTCTAATTAAGCAAAGCTGTCTAGAGCCTGGAATGCTGGCTTCAAGCCGTATTTTGTTTCTGCAGCAGTGACCTCTGTTCAGCCCCGCAGCCCCATCCGGCATTTGCGTTGTGCCGCTGAAGCCGCCACATCCTGTGTGCCCCAGGCTGTCTTTTGGGACTGTCTTTTGGTAGCGGAGTCAGGCCCATTTATCATCCCAGCCAGGCACTGGCAGGGCTGCCCAGGGAGGAAAATATCTGGAAACAGGCAGTGATGAGGCCGCAGAAGAAGACTCAGTAAGGAGTGCTGGGATGGGAAGGAGGCGGGAGGTGGGCGGTGCTGGCCACATCTGAGGCCTGGACGGGCAGGGTCTGGGGCTCCTTTGAGATGAGCAGCTTCACCATGGCACATGTGGGCCTTCTGGCCCCCATATATCCTAGATGTCACCTTAAAATGTTGTCCCCTTGGCCTGTTGGAGCCTTGGTAGATTGTTGCAGTGGTGGCTCCAAGTTGTCCACAGATGCCATCTCCACACCGTCGGGTCATCCCCTCCCTGTAGTTTGCTTTGTCAATAGGACAGGAGCACATGTGCTTGGAAAGTGCTTGTGCACTGGACAGGCTCTTCTGCTGCTGTTGGAAACCCACCATCGCAGGGGGAATGGGCCCGGGATAGAATTCTCTAGAATGAGTCTGGGAGGTGATGCCTCCTCCATGCCAGCCACCCCAGGCCCTCCCAACCCGTGAGTGAGGCCAGCTGAGCCAGTCCAATGTCCGACCTGCATGAGTGTGCTAAACAAGTGTGTCACTAGTCAAGCCACTCGGTTTGGGGATGGTTTGTATGCAGCACAGATAACCGATAAAAGCACTAATGCTTGATTTGTCTGTCCATTTCAGCAATAAATTTAGCTCAATCGTGTGGTAGCTTTCATGAGGTTTTTTCAAGGTTCCCTTTGGAAAATTCTGCTCTAAAATAAGAAAATGGTTAAAAAAATAGGGCAACATTGTATATGATCACCATTTGCTAAGTACATTTTCTAGAACAGCTTCTCTCTGTGACTTTCAGAGATATTTGTGAAGTGAGATGGGGTGGGGAGGGGCTCTTGAAATAGCAGTGTTAAAGGAGGTGGCATGACTTAAGACCAGAGGCATTCTGAAACCAGAGGATCTTGAAATGCCACTGCTTGGTGGATCCCATATGTGTATGGTGTGATGGGCGTGTTCACTGGCAGGAAAATCAACCCCCGACTCGCCCACCTCTGTCCTTGAGCAAAATGCTTCAAGGAGCTGCATTTCAGCTTCCTGGGTCCTTCCCCTCACTCCCAGGACCTCGAGTTTGGGTTGAGGTGGTGAGTGTGGAAGAAAGAACACAAAGGAAAATATTTGCTGTATACACTCTGGCAGTTTCCAAAATTCAATTCATTTGTTTATTCAGCAAATCTTTTGTGAACATCTGTCTCTGCTGGTTCTGTGCTGCCCTGAAAGTCTGCACTATGGCTCATCACTCCCCTGGCTTTCCCGGGCAGTGGTCCATGGCCACTGGCCAGCGGCCCCTCCCACCTCCTCAACCTCACACTGCCTCGGGGAAGGCATTGCGTGTGGCCTGGCTGCCCTCCCTGCAGAGCCAGTAGCTCCTGCCTAATATTTGCGCTCTGCGTAATATTTCTATCACATAAAATGGTGATGATGGCAAGAATAAGCCTCCAAATGTGTTTGCCACGTGGCCGGGCACTGTTCTGAGCATTGCAGGATATTAACTGATTGCGGAGGGCACCTCTGGGCCAGAGGGAGGGGGCAGCGAGGACAGGAGCCACCAAGCTGGGGGCCATGTGTCCCACCAAGCCTCCCAAAGGCCTCTGCGCAGGCCGTTCTGTCGTCTTCTGGGCCAGCCTGACCCTGACATCTCATGCAAAGCAGGCCCGCTTTTGTGGCTCCCCACGTCTTGTGGCTCCCCACGCTCTTCTGTCTTCCCCCACGGGGATCAGAGACTTAGGCACGTTGGGAAGTGGGATGACGGTTACACTTGCCATTCATTTGGAGATGTGATGATTCATTTCATTATTATGCTTCTTGATTTATAGATGTTAAATATTTTCATCTGTATGTACCACATATTTCATAAGAAAAATAAAAACCAAGCCACTGAGGCCCAGGAGACAGGACCTCAAATATCTCCCTTTCCCCATTTGAAGGGCAAGAAAGCCCCAGAATAGTTTGCATCTCCTTCCTCCTACCTTTGAGAAGCACCTGCCTCCCAAATCCCCACCTCCCTGCCTTCTGCCAGTTTCCTTTACTCAGGCCTCTGCTGCCCACTCCCGTGGCATTAGGACTTTCCCGGCTGCCCACCCAGCCCTCCTCCACACAAGGCCTGGCACCCACGGCAGCAGGCCTGCCTCGGCACCCCTGGAGCCTGCTCTGCCGAAAGAGGAGGGGAGCTTCTCATGCTGCGCAAGTGACTGAGCCCAGGGAACCATGGCGGAGCCTGGAGGGAGTGGGCTGGGACCTGCGGAGGTGACGCGTCTCTACCCAGCAAAGGGAGTCCAAAGTGGCCTCTGGACGTTTGCTACTCTCCCCAGCAAGACACTTTCTTCCCAACTGCTACAAAGGTACACGACATCATGCTCCCCTGAGCAAGATTCTAAGTAGGTAGAATTGGGATTAATGAAGCTTTAATGTTGCACGTGAGCTGTACATTAGAGGATGGTGTGAAACATATTTAGCAGCTGTTTTGGTTTGCTGATGCTTCTAGAATGCAACACACCAATGGATTGGCTTTTACAAAGAAGGTTTATTAGGTTACAAATGTACAGTCCTAAGGCCATGAAAATGTCCAAACTAAGGTTTCAGCATGAGGAGACCTCCACTAAGAAATGTTGACTGCGTCCAGGGTTTCTCTGTGATATGGAAAGGCACATGGTGACGTCTGCTGGCCCTTCTCTTGTAGCTTCTGGTTTCAAACAGCTCTCTCAGCTTCTGGCATCTCTTGGGGTGCTTCCCCTCTGCATCTCCAAACCTGTGTCACTTGGTTTCATCTCTCTGTCCTCTGTGTCGGCTCTGAGCTCTCTCTGCCCTCTGTGTCGGCTCTGAGTTCTCTTAGAAAGGGCTCCAGGAAAGGGTTAAGACCCACCTTGAAAGGGCAGAGTCACAGCTCCATGGAAATAGCCTAATCAAAAGGCCCCACCCACTATTGGAGGGTCACATCTCCATGGAAACAACTAATCAAGAGGTCCCACCCAACAGTTGGTTACAGACCAACAAAGTTTGCTCCCGGCAGACAGGGTTACAAGAACATGGCTTTTCTGGGGTATATAACAACTTCAAACCAGCACAACAGCCCATAGTTCATTACAGGCTCTCAAGTCGAATCTTCTCCCTGGTGTAGGGATCACCATTGCTGAGTGTCCCTTTCATGGGATGTCAAGCAGCCTAGGGTCACCTTGGCGAGGGTGGCTCTTTTCACCACCTCCATTGTCCTTGCCATCGTCATCTATGCCAACATCACATTGGGAACAACCAAGTGGAATGAGCTCAGAAATCAAACCTCCTGGGTCAGAACCCAGCTCTGTTCTCACGGACAATGTGGACTCAAATAACACTTACACTTCAGGTACTTCAGGTTATCTTAAGGGCTAAACAAGAGAAAGCAAATACCTTCCTTAGCAGAATGTCTGACACATGATAAGTATTCAACAAATGTTACCTGCTATGTTCCTCATTCCTGAAGTTTATATTTGCATAATGCTTTGCAGTTGAATCCATTCACACTTAATATAATTGTTGAGATAACTGGCATGTTTGGTATCTCTTTGTTCCATTTATTCTTTGTTCTTAGGCTCCTTTCTGCCTCTTTTGGGGTCATTCAAACATTTTTCAAAATCCCATTTTATCTGTTTTATGGATATAGCACTTCATGTTCTTTTTTTTTACTGGTTTCTCTAGAGACTACAACATACAGCTCTAGATTTTAACAGTCTATCCTCAACTAATATACTATTTCTAAAACAATGTAAGATTCTTATGATATTTAATTCCATTTGCCCACTCCTGCCCTTTATGCTCTTTTTTCTTACTTTTACATATACTGCAAATATTTTATTTCTATATATACTATGAAATTCAAGATACATTATTATTTTTGCTTTAAACAGTTAATAATCTCTTAAAATATATATCTGTCTATATATATGTCTATGTAGATGCATTTGTATAAAGTTTTAAAAAATTATTTCAAATGATTCTTAAAAGTATTTATTAAAATGTTTATGAATTTATTTAAAACTATTCTTATTTAACAATTTAAAAAATATTTTAAGAATTTTCCTCTTGTTCACTCCTTTTGGGACTCTTTATTTCTTCCTGTAGATGTGGGCTTCCTTTTAATATTTTCCCTCACTTAGAAAAACTTCTTTGAACATCTCTTTAGTATAACTTTATCGGGTATAGAACTTTAGGTGTATAGTGCTGTATTTTTTCTTCTTTCACCACTTAAAGAATGTTTCCACTGTCTTCAGGCCTCCATTGTCTCTGAGGAGAATTCGGTTGTAAATCTTACTTTTGTTCCTGTGAAGAAAGTGTCTTCTTTTCTGACTGCTTTTAAGGCTTTTTTCTTTATCTTTGATTTTCAGCATTTTAGCTATGATGTGCCAAGGTATGATTTTCTTTTTATTATTCTTGATTGGGTTTGGGGATGAGCTACTTGGTTCTGTGGGTTGCCTCTTTCTGCATTTGGGGACATTCTTGACCATTATCTCTTCAAAATTGTTTTCACCTAATTTTACTTCTCATCTACTTCTAAGGCTCAGATTACATACACAGTCAGCCTCTTGATGTTGCCCTACACATTTCAGATGCTGCACCCTGTTTTCTTATGCTTTTATTTTCACTCACCAATCTTCAAGATTACTGGTACTACCAATACTTGACCAGTGTGCTCTTAAATCCGTTAAGTAGATTCCACATTTCTGATATCAGATTTTTTCTGTATTTCTAGCATTTCATTTGATTCTTTTAATAAAATACTTCCTCTCTGCTGAAATTTCCCTCAGTTCATACATGCTCACTTTTCCTACTGTATCCTTTAATACTTTTATTATAGTTATTTTAAGTTATTTTAAGTTCCTTCTCTGAATATTGTCAATCTCTGAATCTGTTTCTATTGACTATTGCCTCTGTTGACCATAGACCACATTTTCTTGCTCTTCTAATGTCTTACAAATTCTTATTGTATACCTGGCATTGTGTATTAATGAGAATAGTAAAGAATACCCCCTCCATACAGGAAGGCCTTGCCAGACCACAGGTGTGTGCTGTGAGGGACGTGAACTAAGTTGAATGCAGTTTCATATCTTCAGATATTTTCAGGCCAGGACTTTCCCATCAGAAAGGCTTTAGAGCAGAGCACTGGAGAGACTCTAGGGATCATTTTATGCTTTACAGGCCAGCCAACAACTTTCTGGGCTGCTCGGAGCTCCCTATTCCTTCTGGCCTTCAGCGCCTCAGAAGGTCTCTCTCCATCTGCTGTCTTGCTCTTGCCTTTGGAGGGCCCTGCAGTGAACTTGGTAAAGCCCTGCTGGGCTTTCTCCTGCTCTCCTGCTCTGTTTGAGCCTTTGGGAACTCCCTGCATTCACTTACTGAGAGCCTTTGAGAGGGAGTTTTCAGGGAAACATAATCAGTGAGTAGGGATCCTTGGACCTTTAACCTCTAGGCCAGCCTGCATATTGCCATTGAAAGTTTAATAAAATGTCATCTGGCTTCTCTCTACCCCATCATGAAGGGTTCTTCCTCCTCTAGCACTCTCCCAGGAATGAACACAGCCCTGGATATCTTCACTGCTTTGTCACCTTATGGAATGTAGTTCATTTAGGTTGTTTTGCATACTCAGCAATCTGATAACTTAGTAAATCAAATGACTTGTTTTAATTATACTAACAAAATCCTGATAAATATAAAGAGAGCATTCCTCATAGTAGAGAAAAGGGTTTGCAATAAAATTTTTGATGAATGATCAAATGAATGGATGAATACATGCGTTAAATGAGTAAGCAGATCAACTAAGAAAAGGGCACACCGTCCCTCAAATCAAGGGATTTACACTGCAAAGTGTGTTTTTACTGTCACCTTTTCTCCCCTGAGATACAAGCAAAGTATCTTTTAAGAGTGCAAGGCTAAGCCATCATCTTCCTCTTAGCCCAGGGCCATCCTTTCAGCCTATTTTTCTTGACTATTCTAGAGTCTTCTGTTAATTTTTGTGTTTCCCCCAGGCAAGCCCCAGCACATACTTATACATTGGAAGGAACACCTCAAACACAACATAATACATATTATGGTGAGCAAAACTTGAATATTTATTCATCTATTTGGTATATGTGCTCCTGTAAACTAGACTCAGCTCTATATTTCTAATACTCACCAACAGCTCTGAAATGTAACCCCCTTTTATAAGCGAGGAAAGTGAGATCCAGAGGACTCACACGACTGGGAAGATGTAGAGCTGGGATGCAAATCTGTGCTCTAAATCATAAATTCTACATTATTGTATGTCCAAGTCTTTATCTGTAGTTGCAAGCACTCACATCCACACTGTTCAGTTCAGTCCTCATGGAAAACCCTGTGAGAGAAGCTGGACCAATGTCTCAGTTTCCAAGGCTGCTGAAAGCAGCTGCCATAAAATGGGTCGGCTTTAAACAACTGGAATTTATTAGCTTACAGCTTGAGGCTGAGAGAACATCCAAATCATGGCATCATCAAGGCCTTCTTCCTGAAGACAGGCCAACTGCGATCCTTGGTTCCTGTGCCCCATGGCAGGGCCCTGGCAGCATCTGCTGGCCTCTCCCCTCTTGGATTTTGTTGATTTCTGCTTCCTGCTTTTATTGCTTCTCTCTCTCCATTCCATTTTTGAAGGAATCTGTTATAGGATTAAGACCCATCCTGAATGAGCAGAGCCACACCTTAACTGAAGTAGCCTCATCAAAAAATTCTACTTACAGTGGGTCCACACCCACCGGGATTGGTGGAATTGAGGACATGTCTTTCTGGGGTATGTACAGCTCTAGCCGCCACGGTGTTATTTTATGAGACCAGATGAGTTAAGGCCAACTAATACTGAATGGTATATTCAGTCCTACCTCCTATGGTGCCTGACCATGTCCAGCGCTCCGTCTAGTCCAGCTCACTGTCCTTCCTGTTCTCTGTGTAAGGCTTTGAGTGTGGGTGAGGCCACTGCACAACTCTGGTCTCTCGATGATGCTGTGGCCACGATGACATTTTAATAAGAATGTGCATGTCCCAGAGCCATTCACCAATTAGACAGCTACGCGCTGATGGAAGTCAAGTGGCCAGAGTACAGTCTTTACTTTTATATTATCTAGCTAGAGGGAATCTAGTGTTATTGGGGGGAAGCTTTATTAATCTCAACTTTTCCCTAAACGTCGTTATCTTATAATGTGCCAGGTTAAAAAATGCCAAATGTCATAGCAAGATAGCTGTAAGCATTTAGAATTCAAAGGTCACCATCTTAAGCAGATTTAAAGCATGGTTCTGGCATTTTCCTCTCCTGTCTCACCGGGACTTTTATTTAGCACTGAAGAAGCCATTATTTTGTGTAGGTGAATTCACAGCTCTGGGCGTGACGAGTGCTTTGCCTACATTTCAGCACTGCACCGTGGCAGCCAAGCCCTGTCCCTGACCCGGGAGCAGGCGGCCTGTGCTGCTACCTCGCCCGGCCAGAGGCCGCAGCGCCCAGTTCCTGCGCCTCTCCCTCCCGTTTTTTGACTTGCAGTTCATGAATCCACTTTTGTTTTCAACAACTGCCTTGCAAATTCTTAACAATTTAACGATTTCCTGTAAAACAGCTATGACATTCTGTTCATATATTCTGGTTGCAAAAAAAAAAAAAATCGATTTTCTCTCTTTCCTTAACTGCAGTTAACTTTAACTTGGGCCCCGATTCCGCTGAGGAGCAGGAGCCCCCCGTTATTCCAGGAGCTCGCTGCCTTCCTCAGGGTGGGTGCTGAGGTGCTGGCAGGGGGGCCTCTGGCCATGCCCCTGCTGTTCTGCCTGGGCAAGATGCCTACGCCCCACGGTGAGCTGCAGGCCCTCGTGGAACCTCTGGACGCCACGCGCGCCATGCTCCACCATACTGGTGCCGCCGCTCAGGACCGTGCTGGGGCCCCCAGGGGACTGGGTGGCTCCTCTGTGGCCATTCGGGGTCACGGGCCTGGCCCAACACAGGGGTTTCTTCTCTGTCTCCGGGAGCCCGGGGTCCAGGGCTCAGCGCTGCGGGAACGTCCACATCTCTCATTCCCAGCCCCAGCAGGGGTGCTGTGGGTGCAGCTGCATTCTGCCTGTCCGGTGTGAAAAGCCCGTCCCGATGTGGGGAAAATCCCCACTGCCTGCAGACATGGAGCGCAGAGTCCCCCCACCCTCCATGGAGCGACAGGCCTCGCCCTCCCACTCCTCCCTGGCAGGTCCTGCTCTCTGGGTGCCCCTCGTTGTCACCCCTCCTGCCTTGCCTGCTCTGGTTTGGGTCAGTTTTCCCACCTGTAATTCTTAAATTCTGATCAAATTCTAATCATTAAATTCTGGGAGCCGCCTGCTAACCTTCTGGTATGTTCCTTTCTCTGTTTAAAGAGCCACAGTCAGTTTCTATTACTTACCCTATAAAACAAGCTACCCCAAGGCGGGGTCAGGGAGCCTTGCATTGGCCTTCCCGGCCCGCGGCCCCGGAACAGCCTCAGAAGGGCCTTGCGTGATGGCCGGGCAGCGATGGGACATTCCTGAAGACATTCCCAGCACAGGGTACAGGCAGGCCGAATGGGGCCTCGCCACAGGGACGAGGCAGGCGGGACAAATGGCATAAATGGGTGACTGAAGACGAGACAAGAATTGGGGCACCTCGGAGGATGCCAACAGGGATGGCAAAGACACCTGACCACCTGGCCCCCCTCCTCTCAGGACCACCGTAGGCCCCTCGTCATTTAGACGCGGGGCAGAAGTCAGCAGGAGGCTCCGGACACTTGTCGGCCCGTTATAGAAATTAAATCCTTTTATAGAAAAATCTAACTTAGATTTCTTGTATACCTGAGTTTGGTACTAAGTGACACAGATACTACAAAGAGTGAAGCCAACTGCATTCAGACAAAAGAGAAGGTTTGTTTCCCAGGCTAACCTTTTGCCACTGTGTTATTTATAATTCCGCCCGGCCTGCTTTCCCCCGGGATTGGAGGCAGCCGAGCCCGGGCTGGCATTCTAATGAGGCAGGAGTCCCTGGGCGTGTTCACTGGGGGCTGGAGGGGGGTGCTGGGGCCTCCCGGGGCCGCTCGGCCACCAGGCCGCAGCTGCGGCCACAGACACAGGCCTGTCACACCTGTCCGGCCTCGGGGAGGCTGAGCTCCCAGGAGCTTCTGCTCTGTGTCAACGGAAGGAAGTTTGTCACTTTTCAGAGAACCCATCGTGGCCTGTTAGTTAATAGGGGCTTTCAATAGTCCAGGGGCAGGTGGAAGGACACCAGATGGGCTTTGCATAAGCAAAAGGTTTATCTGCCTGACGCTTTCCTCTGGTAAGGGGCTTCAGAACCCACTGGGAGTTCAGAACTCACTCAGCCATTTCTTTTCATCCTGATTGCAGGAATCTCCTGGCTGTGCTGCCGAGACAGTGAATGGTGCCGAGATATGCAAGCGAAGAAGGGACACAGTGAGGAGAAGGATTTGGGGTGGGGACCATGACAACGTCACCCATTTTACCAGACCACATCTGGCCCTTAGCCTGCCCCTTCAGTTCTAGCTGAAATATCTGGCCCCTGACCACTTTAAGCCCACGGCCTGGGCATATGCAGTGTCCGCCTAGGTTTGGGGGCCTCTGGTGGCCTTTCAGTCACAGGGGCCCTCACCCCCCTGCTACTGCAGACATGTGTACTGGATTTGGCTCACCAACCCCCCAAGGCCAACCAGCACACAGAAATCAGCCTGCTTAACACTTTTTGCAAGGTATCCAATTTCATGAGGCATTTTGCAATTTCCATAAGTTCAACTGAAAACTGGATTTAACCCAGCACATTGGGTTCTTCTTGCTCTCTCCCCATCCACTTCCCATTTTGTCCCGCCCTCCTGGATTCTCTTTCTTTCCCCTCTCTTGTAAAAGCATTTCTAAAACAAGGTACGTCCCTCTCTATTCCAGGAGGTACGTCCCTCTCTATTCTTCATCTTGGGGCACATGAGTGTGACCTCAGAGAATCCTTGTAACAGCTTGTGAAGAAGTTATGCTCATTCTCATTTTACATTTTTAAAAAGGCTCAGAAAGCTTAAGTAGCTTGCCCTAATTCACAGACGTGAGTAGATAATACAAGAGAAGAATCTCAAAATGACAACAATAATTTTCATTTTCTGAAGATAGAATGTTTATTGGGTGGTTTGCCAGTTTGAAAGTATTAGTACCTAGAAAAGCCATGCTTTAATCCTGATCCAATCTTGTGGGTACAACCATATCTTTTCATCCTAATTGCAAGCAGAAGCTTTTGATTAGATTATCTCCATGGGCATGTGACTCGCCTAACTGTGGGTGTGTACTTTGATTAGGTGAAGATGTGACTCTACCCATTCCAGGTGGGTTTTGATTAGCATAAGAATCCTTTAAAAGAGGAAACATTTTGGAGAGTGCTGGAAATGGAGAAACAACAGGAACTTCAGAGCTGACAGAGCAGAAGTCTCAGAACTGACAGAAGCTTCACAGTAGAACTGACACTGATGCAGATTCGTGGAGAACAAAGACACAGATGTTTGGAGATGCTTGGAGCCCAGCAGATGTTGCCATGAGATATTAAGCAAGCCAGAATCTGGAGAAAGACAAGGGAAGCCAAGAGATGAAAACCTGCCCTGGAGAAGCAAAGTGAGGAACCCCCACAGGAACAGAGGCTGAAAGCAATGGAGCCCAGGAGCAAGGGACCAGCAGATGCCAGCCACGTGACTACTCAGCTGACAGAGGGGTTCCTGACCCATTGACCTTCCTTGACTGAAGGCAATCTCTGTTGGTGCCTTAATTTGGATACTTTCACTTCCTTAGAACTGTTAACTTGTAACTTATTAAATTCCCACTTTATAAAAGCCATTCCAGTCCTGGTATATAGGCGTTCTGGCATCTTGCAAACTAACGCAGATGGTGTATTAATCAGGGTTCTCTAGAGAAACAGTACTGACAGGTGGTATCTGTAACTAAGAGTTTTATAAAAGTGTCTCCCACAAGTGTAGGGACGCACGCATCCCAGTTGCGCAGGGCAACCACAGGCTGGCAACAACGATGAATGACTTCGATGAACCCCCCAGGAAAGACTGAAGCAGGGAGAGATTCTCTCTTCTGACTTCTCTTTTAAGGCCTTTGCCTGATTAGATGAAACATCACTCATTGTGGAAAACACTTCCCTTAGCGGACTACAGCTGTAATTAGCCACAGATGCAATCAGTGTGCTGATGATTTAATACACCAGCCTTCGGGTTCATTAACCAGCCGTGAAATGTCCTTGCAGTCATGGTTAGGCCAGTGCTTGTGTGACCAGACAACTGGACAGTATCACCTGGCCAAGTTGACACCTGAACCCAAACCATAACAGTCCACCCCTTGTTAACTTGGCAACTACACATATCACCTTAAATCATATTTAATCTCTAAAAGAATTATAATAACAGACACATTTTTTTTGCCTAAAATATTCACCTGTCCTGTGTACAACCAGAAACCTATTAAATCTCTCCTGAATAGGGTGCAAGTCCTTGGGTAACATTCACTCTTAAACTTGATGTTCTATAACTTAAATACTGTGACATGAACAATGCAACTTACGTCACACGATAAGGGAATAAGACAGAAAAGTAAAGATATTTACTTTATGTACAAATACAAACAAAACAAGGAGGAAATATTCAAACCATCACTGTCCTTGTTTCTGTAACTGGTCATGTGGTCATTTCTTCCACTACCCATTCCATGTGCCCTTTACCTTTGGCAGACACTTCAGCTGGCCATGGTCTTTGCTTGGTGGGTGAACCAAACCTTCATTCCTGAAGTTCCTGGGCCATTGGTAGTCCTGCCTGGATTGGGTTGCTGCTGTTTTCCATTGATTTTAATCACAGGGCATGGTAGTAGTAAGAGATACCCTAGGGGGTCTACAGTATAGGAAAACTCTTCTTTACCCCCATTGTGTAGTTGTACTCCAATTCAGTTACCCCAGCCAGTACAGTAATCACCCTCCTTGCCTGTTGATTTAGAGGCATGGGAAGCCCAAAGTGGCCAGGTGGCAGTCTTCACTTCCAGTTCAATGGAATCATTGTTGTGTCTCCTGGGAAGAGCATCCCTGTTTCAGAACTAAGACCGGCAGAGCTTAAAGTTTCAGGGACAGGAAGCAAAAATGTTCCTGTTGGATCTCTAGGGGTGGTAATGAGTGGTGCCACTCCCGTTTCCACCCCTTGGTTCCTGGACCCATGAATCTCGGCTCAGGGAGAAATAACACCATAGAGTGGATGCTGACTTGAGCATACACGGCGTCCTGAAGAATATTGCCAGTCCTGCAAGGTATTGCCACTTAGGAAGGACTTTCCACCATTCTATCAACCCAGCTACTTCTGGATGATGGGGAACATGGTGAGACCAGAGAATTCCATGAGCATGTGCCCATTCCTGCACTTCATTTGCTGTGAAGTGTGTTCCTTGATCAGAAGCAATGCTGTGTGGAATACCGTGGTATGAATAAGGCACTCCATAAGTCCACAGATGGTAGTTTTGGCAGAAGCATTGCATGCAAGGAAGGCAAACTCTCGTCCAGAGTATGTGTCTGTTTCAGTTAGAACAAATCGCTGCCCCTTCCATGAAGGGAGTGGTCCAATGTAATCAACCTGCCACCATGTAGCCGGCTGCTCACTTTGGGGAATGGTGCCATATCAGGACCGAATGTGTGTCTCTGCTGCTGGCAGATTGGACACTCAGCAGTGGCTGTAGCCAGGTCAGCCTTGGTGAGTGGAACTCTATGTTGCTGAGCCCATGCATAACCTCCATCCCTACCACCATGACCACTTTGTTCATGAGCCCACTGGGCAATGACAGGAGTTGCTGGGGAAAGAGGCTGACTGGTATCCACAGAACGGGTCATCTTACCCACTTGATTATTAAAACCTTCCTCTGCTGAAGTCACCCTCTGGTGCGCATTCACATGGGACACAAATATCTTCACGTTTTCTTCCCACTCAGAACGGTCTATCCAAACACCTCGCCCCCAGACCTCAGATTTAGTGCTGTGATAATTTTCTGTTGCTGCAAATAGGCCCGAAGTGAGTTAACCAGACAAATTTACTACCTTATAGTTCTGGAGGTCAGAAGTCTAAAATGGGTCTCGACGGGCTGAAACCAAGGTGTTGGCAGCTGCTTTCCTTTCTGGAACACCAGAGGGGATCCATTTCCTTGCCCTTTTCAGCCTCTAGAGGCTGACCACATGCCTCGATTATTGTGTGCTCTGTCTTCTTTGACGATACGACATCGTGGCGCTCTGACCTTCTTCTGTATGCAGTTAACTCCCCAGCTTTCTTCTGCCTCCCCCTCCCGCCCTAAAGGATGCTCATGATTGCCCGGCATGCGTGGATAAGCCGGGGTCGAGTTCCCAGCCAATTAGCAACCTTAATTCCATCTGCAACTTCAAATCCCCTTTCCATGTGCCCTGATGGAGTCACAGTTGGGACGCTGTTATTCTGCCTCTACCACTTGAACCAAAATGTCTTAGCATTGTTTAGTTTGAAAATGAACGGGATTTTAAGAGTTCACAAAAAACACAAATGCCAGCAACTTCTTAAAAAGTCCCATTGGAAACCTTACATGAGTAAGTGCCAGAGAGATCAGCGTATCCACAGCCGCCAGGTACAACGCAGCCATCAGCACCTCTCAAAGCTGCAATGCTCCTGATTTGTGATGGGGGACACAGGAGGGAGAAGGGTTCCAGGACCAAATGTGTTTGGAAAGCATGGAATTGTTTATCTTTCCTGGAAAGTCCAACGCAAATTAACTTATTAAAGGCTTTGGGGAGCCCCTTCTTCCTGCCAAGAAAGTTTAACTTTGTTTAGCTCAGTTGATTTGTTTCCTAAGCTTACTTGAATGTTCAATCTTGTTCGTAAATAAAATACATAGTAATAGCCTAACTTTGGAAATGCTTCCACATATCAATTGAGAAAATAAAGGAAGTTGCAGTAGAAAATAAAGCATCTCTGGAAAAATGGGAAGATTTCCTCAGTGACGAGGGGGAGCCCATAAAGGAAGCCATGTCTAAACACAAAAAAGATGCTGAACAAAAATAATTCAAGAAATACCTTAAGGATTTCATGAACTTCCAAAACCAAAGGTAAAATGGTGGTTGAAGTGATCAGGGCAGCACTCTGGCTAGGCAGTTAAGGACACCGCTCGATACAGGTCATTAGAGGAATTAACTCCAGGAAAGGGTGAGAGCAGGAGGGGAAGGGGTGCTAGGGTGTTACTTGCTCTTTACTAAGGAAAACTTGAGGAAGAGTCCTGCTCCAAAATTACCATTCAAAGCAGAGATGTCAGAAGTACTTAGTTCAAAAAGTGATAAATACACTGCATTCTGGATTTGATTAACACCCTAGGTGCCAATCAATCTTTAGGGACAGCTGGCCGCCCCCCAAACTTGAAGGTCCCAAGTGAAAAGTGTGATCTACAAGGCAATGCGCAGATCGGTCCAGCGCTGGGGGCGGGGGCCTGTGCCAGGAGGAGCTGCTGCCTCAGAACTGTGAGCCCACTGCCGCCAAAACAGGCAGAGGCACCGAATCTCAGAGAAAAAGGCAAAATGATTCATGCAAGGAGAAATGAAGACTGGTTAATCCATTGGTGTATGGGGGTGGGAGGGCTGATACTTATACGGACAAGAAAGAACGTAGAAGTGGAAACTTTTAATTCCTATTGTAGGCCTTTTACAAGACTGACACCGAAAGGTCCTCTGATTTGCTCTGTCTGACTTTCAGGAAGAACCGAGTTAGAAATGAGGCACAAAGATTAGGAATGAGCAGACAGATCTCAGGTGAGCATGTCTCCGACAGTGGGTCCCCAGAGATTAGTGTAGGACATGCCATATTTTCTGTTGCTATACATGACATGGAGGGAAAGCATCCAGGGAAATATACAGCCTTGCCATTGATACTAAAGCTTTCAGAAATGCTTAGTTTAAAGAAATATTGAAAAAAAAAATCCCCAGGCTCCATATGGACAAAAAGGAAAGGTAAATGAAGTTATTTGGCAAGTAGTTTTTGCGTGCGTGCTGGGTGTGAAGCAGTGTGGGGCTCCGAGATGAATGAGCTGCGGCCTCTGGTGGGAAAGAGGTGGCACCTGGCAGTGGGGGCAGCTGCGCCCCAGGATTCTGGGGGTGAGTGGAGAGTGTGGTGACGTCACTGGTTGGAGCGTAGACTGGTTTCGGGAGGCGGCGGGCGGGCTGAACTGGTATGCTGGCATGTGTGCTGCACGGCACATCCTAAGACCCATCGCAGGTGGTCACTGCCCAAAAGGGAGACCGAGTAATGACCGCTGATGTGACCACATCCCTAAGCAGCTTCTGTCATCACCAGGACCACAGAGAGTCTAAAATCCCATCAAAGGGCTTCTCGGCTGCGATGCGCGCGAGAGTCACCTGGGAAATGTAAAGAAGAATTGGGGCGCTGGTGCTGAGGCCTACCCTGCGTGTTCAGCCCGTGATGCCTTCACATCAGTTGTGTGTCAACGCCATGTCCTTCCTGTGAGTGACCTCAGTGGGGGGGTGGACCCCAGGGCCCCATCCCCGGGCACCAGCCTGCGGCGTGACGTGCGGCCCTGCCACCTCGAGCAGCAAGAGGTGACACGGCCCCGCCTGCCCCTCGTCTGCAATCGAAGGCGATAGTTACATGAAGATTAGACTCAGCACACACGCGAATATATGGTGTGTCTGGCACAAAGACACATAACCTGAATCTAATCTTGAGAAAACGTCAGAAGAACCTATTTCAAGACGCCTTGAAATTTCAAGACATTTAATCTTCATAAACGCTTATGTCACGGTATTTTAAGAAAAGATTTGGCAAATATTTCAGGTTAAAGGAACAAAAGAGATCACAATAATGAAAGGCATTATTGTGATAAGTAATGAGGTCTGTACATCGGATAACAGTATTGTAATAACGTTAATTTCCTAATTTTGATAATTGAACTGTGTTGTGTAAATGAGTATCTTGCCTTTAGGAAATACACATGGAAGTATTTAGGTACAAAGGGCTATTCTGTCTGCGATTTGAAGAACAAGAGAGCAAGAGCGAGAGAATGGGAGACACAGAAAGAGACATGCAAATAAAACAAAATTTTAATTTGGGAGATTTTGGGTAAAAGGTATCTATGAATTATTTGTATTATTCTTATAACTTTTGAAAGTCTGAAATTTTGTCAAAATTAAAAATTAGGAAGCCCCTGGCACATGTGAAGCCATGTGTATGGGCCGGGCACGCGTAAGCTGAGTCGGAGCAGGAGGATGTGAGCTGGCGCAGGCGGGCAGTTCGGGAGATGCCCACACCTAGGTGTGCGCTGCTCTGCTGGTGCATTCCAGGGGCTTTGCAGGTGTGCTCTCCATTTGCCTGCTTTCACCTTTCAGGGAAGAGCCAGTCATTTTGTCATCTCTTCACCTCGCACCTCACGTCCCCTGGTAATATCACCTTGAGGAAAGTAAATTGGGGATCCTTCCAGGGTCTGGGACCTGGGCAGGAGGCTGGTGGGGTGGATGCTGTCCCAGACACACCTGGGGAAGGCATGTCAGGTGGGGGGGGGCAAGCGTCGTGGCCAAGGAGTGCAGTG